>JAUEKT010256308.1:0-12751 GCA_031762655.1 Doris verrucosa
CATCTCTCTGTCTTTGTCTCTGCATCTCATCTCTCTGTCTTTGTCTCTGCATCTCATCTCTCTGTCTTTGTCTCTGCCTCTCATCTCTCTGTCTCTGACTCTCTCTGTCATAGCCTTGCCTCATCCTTATTCTTTATCATTTTCTTTTATGTATTGGAGTCATTGCTGTTTTATTTCTGTCCTTTTATTTATCAAATTCCTAAGTTCAAATACAGCCAGTACATAGTTACTTTCTTTCCTCTTTCCGCATGCAGGATGTCTCTTAAAGTTTCCATTTTCAATCTTTTTAGCTTTTGAAATTTTGGACTCAATGTAGGTACTGGCAGTTGGCATTTGCCGAATAGGTCTAAGTAATTTATTCAACTCACAGCTTTCCTTTAATGTTAGGCTGAGATGATCGCGAACGGTTAACTTTAACTTTAATTACTGTTAGGAGGTTGTACCTTCATTTTCAATTATAGAACTTGCAATATTTGCATGTGATAAAGCTATCTGATTCATCACTTGGAGTTGAAAAGTATAAATTTGTCTGATAAAAAACGTCATTCATCTCATGAAAGGACATATCCGCCCATTTAGTCTTGCTGCAGTATCTCAAAAATTGATGGCTATATGAAGTAGTTAAAAACTCAAAAACGCAAAATTGGGCCCATGCACCCTTTGGTGAGATGAACGACAAAAAGGTCCATACTTCTCTTTCTTGTTTTTTTTTTCATTTATATTATTTCTTATCAAGAATTTGTTGGGACAAGAAATGTCCGGCAAATTCAGAATGGAATGTTTGGGAATCATTAATGCTTTATTCAAAAGATGCATCTTTTGGAAAATACTCTTTATTATTTATTCCCATAATTTTGCTTTATCATTAATCATTAATTTTTTTTTTTTAATCAGCAGCATGAAAATGAATGAATTCATTCACTGCAACTATGCGATATTGGGGGAAAATATAATTTCATTTTTTTATTTCTTTTCTTTTTATTCTTCAATTCCACAATACACACAATTTTCTTTGTTTTCAACTCCACAACAGAGCAGGTGCACGAATTTGAATATATTCACACCTCTTGCTTTTTTTGTTTTTGCCTGTGGGGGTCACAGCAAGAGGGTGGAGGTGCCGGTGCTTTGGGTGTGGCTTCGGTCCCTAGCTGGCGAACGCTGGAGTACGAGTATGAGCATCCCTTGGAGGGCACCTTGAGCAGGTATACAACATGCAGGCTTGCGCACACACGCACACGCACACACACAAACATAGTGGAGCATCTCTCAGTTTGAGAGTTGTGTTTGGTAAACGTGTGTGCTTGTGCGCATGTGCATGTTATTGGTCATTGCTGCAAACTTAATTTAAACTATCATGATGATATTTCTTTATCTGCACTCACAATTTGGGACTTGTCACTTTCTGAGGCTTTTCTTTGCTCTGAAATCTCACTTTCCCCAAGTCAGAGATGACCTTTGACCTTGCTTTGTTTGATTTTCAGCTCTTCTGACCTAGTCCAGGCAGCGGAATTAGAACGTGTTTATGAAAAAAGTGCAAAAGAATCATTTTTAAGTGTAATGAACCGAAAGGAATTAAACAAAGAATGATATAAAAAGTTAGTTTACATTTTACAATTTTTCTTTATCAGTTATTTAAGTAAATGTAAAAATAAGTATAAAAGCGATTTGTTGATAAATTCTATTTTGTTAGGACGAAGGAAAAAAAATGAACAAGATTCTGCTTGTTTAAATTTTTCCTTCAAGGATTTTAGTTATGATATTCGAGGAACTGCTTTGAATCTGTTAGGAAAAAACCCATGGAAACATTTAAGCAGAATGAACATGAATGGGAATTGAAATCACATTACACTTGGCTAAAAGAATTAAACCCAATGTAAGCCAGCAATTAAACTTACAAAAGACATGCCTCGTTTGAGTCATTCCTCATATGGTATAATTTTTATGTCCGAAGCAAAAATACCCTAAAAGAAGGAAGCGAATCCCTGGATTATTTATCGATTTCAAGGGCTTATAACCATACTGCCATAGTTTGAAATTGATTGTTTATGACAATGTGAAACCTGGTAGCTCATAAGCTGTGAATTTAAATTTATTTGATTTCTCAAATCAAAAAGAGTCTGAGATATCTGAGTGCTATCTTAAAAGGGATTCAAAGAAACTGATGAAAAAATTAGAAAGGAAGTAATTGAAAGAACATGCTATTTTCATAATAAAGCAAAGAACATTCTAATTTTTATCAAACCTTTTCATTTTTTCTTTCTTTCAATGTCCTTATCTTTTTATTCCACGAAACCTTTTTGTCAGTTTGTAAAACTCCTAAAATATCTTCACCCCCTTTGTTTTTATATTTTGCTATAGTAGTAGTAGTGGTAGTAGTAGTTATTAGTAGTTAAATTTTCACCCTGAGTCTCCTAAAGAAACATGCAGACAGCTGTCAGGTAAGACCTTAAAGATTTTCCCGAAATTGAAATCTCTTTTGATAGTATTTATCAAGTTACAAACAAAACAAAGAAAATTCAACTGATGTATTTTTTTATTTTTTGGCTTTCTTCCCAAGTTTCGGTTTCTTAGTTGTTTTTGACACAGTTTTATTTTCAAAGATGATTTTCATATCAAGAAAAACATGCTAAACAACCAACCATGAGATTAATTGATTCTCCATCTCACAATCATGTCTATTTTCACTACATCATTTCTGTAAAAGCTTCAGCTTTTGATTTGAAGATTTAAGAATGTAAACAATACATCCAAAAGCATTACAGGGTTTGATGTAAGAAGGTCATAAAGCTTCATGGTGTTTAAAAAGCTCAAATTACTTTTTAATGAATTTGGAAGCGTACAAATTTGAATCACAAGGGGTGTATATTTAATAAGTTAACAACTGGAAATGATAGGAAATGTAAAATTTGACATAGAAAACATAAAAGGGAAACAATCACCTGTGAGACATCAATGTGAATGCAATAATGATTTGATGCCATCTTTCTGCAGGGTTTGTAAAGAAAACAGTTCCCTGATGTCGAAATTGGAAGCTCGCTGCGAGGAGCTCAAGAAGACGACAGCTCACAAATCTGGTTAGGAAATGCAATTCTCACTTATTTTCTTTATGACATTGTGCAGCAGTTTAGAATTTGTGTATAACTGTAGTTTTTACTCTCGAAGAAGGGCGTATATTTTTTTAAAAAATCATATGTTAATGTTACCAATACATTGAGGATCAATTTGTGGAAATAACGCTACACTTAGAGTTAAAGCTTCTCTCGGGATGATTGGTTATTTCACATGTCTTGGTTATTTTACATATCATTGTTCTCAGCGTCCCATTCTATCTCTCGTGACGTTTCATCTTTCAATGTCTCATGCTATCTCATGCTGCATGATGGCTGAATGGTTAGATTGTTGAACTGGTGTCAGAGAGGTGCTGGATTTGTACCTCATTCGCGACCCTTGTAATTTTTCTTGAGCAAGAAATTAACTTTCAATTGCTTTACCCTCCTCTAGTGTAATTGAGTATCCAGCTGTAAATAAAGACCCAATCCTGTCAGAATACCAGTATGAAGTGCCTTCAGCCAGCTGTGCTACTATGCTCCCCCTGGGGAGGTGAGGAGGATATGGGATTGAAATGGTTTGCTGGGCGGGGGATAAAAGATGACAGTCTGTGAGCTATACATTCATCTCGAGGCATGGTGCCCGAGTAGTCAGGACGTTGGACCGCTATCTGAGAGGTACAGGGTTCGAATCGGATCCGCGACCAACATGTATTTTCCTTGAGCAGGAAAATTTATTCCAATTGCTTCACTCGACTCGGGTGTAAATGAGTACCAGCAAGGGCCGACCCAGGGAGTAAATCCTCCGATAGGCTAGCATCCTGTCGAGGGCATCATTTTGTATCATCCGTTCCCCTTCTTAACGCTACAGAAACCGGGATAAACTCCGGCTCTTTGGATCTGCCAAGGCCTACAAGGGACTTTTTTCTTCTTTTTTTTTTACTTCATCTCAATGCCGTCTCACACCCATCGTTGCAGCTTTGGTGCGAGAGAGGGATGAGCTCCTGGCCCTTCTAGACGTGACGGAGAGACTGAAGTACGAGCAAGGCAAGAGTTTGGTGTCGGATGATGAATACGGTTCTTTCACTTCGTCAGAGGTAAGGGATGCATTTGTCCTCTACCCCACCCCTTTGCTTTCTCCTCCTCCACCTTCAATCCTTTTCCCATGTCTTATTTCATCTCATTTCGTAACACTTTTTCTTCTGAATCTCATCACATGCCTCATATCTGAAATGCTTGGGTCGTTTTCAACTGAGTGATGTCAAGAATTTGAAAGGTTAATTAAATTTGTTGCCTACATAATTTTTTTAATTGATTGTCATATTTTATTTATTTACTGTTTTGACAAAAGATTACATGGAAAATTGCCACGATATGGACAATAAAGATATAGTTATTATTGTTATTATTGTTGTTGTTGTTGTTGTTGTTATTATTATTACTGCTACTACTACTATTATTATTGTTATCATTATTATTATCCTTTTTAGTGTTTATCAAAACTATACCTTCTACTCATGAGTATTTCATCTTTCTATAACACTTCCCATTATCCCCCAGCTGGCGGTGCTAGGGGCCTGTAAGTGTCGCGGTGCTGACCCTGAGCCCTGCGGGTGTGCCCACGCCGCTGCCAGTCTCCGCAAGGAAGTCGCCAAGTTACGCGAAGAGGTACCTATCCATTGCCACAATTGTTTTAGAGAGAATAAGAAATCTTGCGCTTTTGTCTTTAACACTAGAAGTGCTGAAGGCTGATTAAATCGGCTTTTAACAGCATGCTAACCGGAAAATGAGAGCGATTTTGAAATTGACAGTCTTCATTGCGATGAAACAAGCAGTGACTCGGCTTCAGATAGATATAGATAGATACAACTCTTCAAAACATGGTCATCAGAAGCCATGCAAAAGCCTTAACAGTTAAAAAAAAACAACCCTCAGCAGTTAAAGGGTTAAGTATATATAAGGGATCAGATAGACAGAATTAGACAAAGACCTATGGGAAAGAAGTCAAAAGAAGCAAGGTTTCTCTGTAGCTAATGAAGGGCGGACCGCTGGAAAATTTCTTGTTTTGTTTTGTCTTCTTTCCCATAGACCTTAATTCTGTCTGTCTGATTCCTATCTATGTATTTTATAGCCTTTTGCAGATCGTTTTGTAATTTTAATCTCCTATCATTAAGTATTGGATATGAAATTTTCATCATGATACAAAGCTCGCTGTTGACGGGTGTGATTCTGTGTCTAGTAAAAATGTTTCATTATGTTTTTTCGTCGCACACAAATTTTGCTATTGATAGTTCTTTCTTTTCCTGCTATGTCACCCTGAGAGAACTGTAAATGGTTAATTGAATGAATTTGAAGTAAACGAAAGATATCACCATGTATGATTTGTTTATGCTATTACCATGAACTATGACAATCTTGGCTTCGATCTTGGCACACTGGTTTTGACTTTGTTCCATAGCAAGGATATTTGTAAAGCATTGTCCTCAATTGCTCCAGGTGCACACATGTGCAAATATTAGCTTAATCATAGAACTCACATTAGGCTGGCTTTGAGGTAATCATCTGCTTCACTTCATTCGAGAAAAATCTAGACAAATTGTATCTACGGAGTCATTTCCGTAATCCTTCGGAATATTACATTCAGATTCTACTCTTTCCTGAAAAGGAATCGAGGAATTCATAGCGGGTCAAACGTCATTTCTCTCTCCATCGCCAGATTGAACAGACCCAGCAAAGACGCCAGGAAGCTGTTTTGACTGTTGATGCGTACCGTACAGCTTTTGAAGAACAGCTTTCGAAAACAAAGATACTGAGTTCTAGATTAGCAGAAGTTTCTACCTTGACATCACGGTCGGTGAAGGCGAAGGCAGCTATGAAATATCTCATTCAAGTTCTTGCTGATGGTAAGAAAATTGCTTTTTTGAACTCCTTATTAAATTACTCCTAAAATCTGCTGTTTAGTCTGAACATGGCACATTGTTGTAAGAGAAAAATGTATTTCCTATTGCCAACCTTGAATCATGTTATTGATGCTCATTGGAATTTCATGTTCATCAATTTAGAAACTTGCAAACTTTGTTCTCTATTAATTTTCGTTTACATCCAGAGCATGTCTTTGCCTAGGGTAAGGGAAACCGCTTGATCTCAAATATTGTCTGTGATTTTTAGAGTTCAATTAAATCCATTTCCGAGTTTTCAATTATATTCACCCTTGATTTTAAAAGTACACAACAAATTCACTTCTTTCTTGCTCTAGATGAAATTGACGATGGCCATTTCCTGAAGAAGAGCACAGCAGCTGAAATCAATCCTGTACCGATACAGAAAGTATCCCCTATGAACCTTCATGAACTCCTTCAGGCTTTGACCGAAATGGTGAGATAACGTAGGATAAAGATATTTCTTTCTTATACCTCTCAAAGTCTAATGACTTAAAAATGATCATAGGGACAGTCAGTGTAAGATGGCTTTTAAGTCAATGGTTTGAGACAGGTGCTCGTTGGATAAACCTGTTTTGCTAAAGTGGACAACTGATTAATACTGTCTAGATAGCAAATCAAGAAAGTAAGTCTAGGTCATACTATCTAGTCTGAGGGATGCAAACTAGGAAAAAATACAATCTAATGAAGTTCATTACTTACAGGTAGCATGTGACACAAACACAAGCTAGTGTGGAGTTGAATGCAATATAGCAGTAGCACAAAGTAGTTTGCTTATAAAATATGTGGTGTTCCTTCACATCAGTTATCTATCCTTTCCTAACAAATCCTTCATATGTATATATATGTGTGTGTATGCTTTATTCAAACTAGGATCCCACTCTTAATTAATAAGATAGATTTCCAAGAAATAAACAAGGAAAACGGATATTGAAATACTACCTATATGAGGAAGAGGTGGATCTTACACATGAGACGCTTTCCAAACATTTTCCAGTGTGGACTTGCCACCTCTTGTAGATTGTTTAAGATTCGATGACACTCAACTCTTAGGTGAGGATAGTGGTCTTGTTCATTAAGTGGGCATTAAGTTCACTTTGAAACAAGTACTTTAAGGTATGAAATTTTAGTGCTTTAGACTTCTTATCTACGCCATCGTAAAATGTTCATATAGTAATGAAAATCACATCAAGAATGAAAGTGAAGGGCACAAGAGACCATAGAACACTAGCTCTCTTCAATACTTTTTTTTAAGCTTTTCCGTTCCGCTGATTTATGTAGAGAATGCCATAGAATGCAAAACAGCTGTGTGTTTGAATAAATGTGATTTTCATGTTTACGTATCTTCCTCAGGTTATTGAAAAGAAAGAAATTCTAGCCCACCAGAAGCTGGCATCCAAAATACTGGCCAACAAACTCAGTCTGTATGAAAACAACACCAATGAAGCTGACCAGCAGGCTTCACCAGACTCTGTGGAGAAAGCGTCGGCCGAACGAGTGGAAAGCAAACCCCGCCGCCAGGCTCCCTTGCCGCCTGTCAGAGATCAAGGGGAGAAGACTCCTGTTGAAACACTAACCGAGGAGAAGCAGCAGACGGAAGTTGGCCAGATGGCAGGAGACGACATGTCAGGAGAATATGTCAATCTTCGAGTCAGCTCTAACGACAAGAGCCAGCAAATGACGTCCGAAATCACCGGAGATTTCGCACCAACACACGACAAAGAAGAAGACAAGGAACACGGGGGCGAAGATTCGGGACCCCTGACCTGCAGCACGCCTGCCAGCACGCCCAAGATGGCGCACGACCCACTTCTGCCGAGCATCCACGAGACGGGTGAGGAGGACTGCAGCCGAAGCAGCGGCTGTTTCAACGACGACATGTCCTGTGACAACCCCGCCATGATGACCATGTCTGGGGCGACCATGACTACCAACACTTACACTGCAGACCAGGGGGACCAAGACTTCCCCAACACCAACACCGACAGTGGCCTGAACAACTCGGTCAGCGACACGGCCTTCTCGGATCTAGAGTGCTCCAATCCTTTTGAGAACAATTTCGACAACGGAGACGACACGCTGGGAGACAGCTTTTCAAACGCTGATAATGGATCGAGTTACTTTAGCAGCGAAGATGTTGTGCGTGAAGATGTTGTTGTGCCTGTGCCGCCCAAGAAGAAAAGCCTGAACCCGTTTGACAGCGATTACGAGGACGACGAATACTTTCCTGCCGACAGTGACCAAGGACATCACAAGGCGAACCATCATTCATCCGATGTCTCAACGACTGTTGGACATTCATAACGTTCTTAAATTCTGGCAGATATGCAATGATTTTCAAAAGTGTTATTTATACTCGTATCATATTATATTTCAAGTATCACTGTATTACATTAAAGAAAGAGAAAACATAACACAAGAGCACTTTCACAATATATATCTATTATCATACCCCACCAAATATGTATTTATCATGTATAAATTCTATGCTAAGAAATTTCGACACAACATGCATTTATCATACATAAATTCTATGCTAAGAAATTTCGACACAACATGCATTTATCATATATAAATTTGATGCTAAGACATTTCGACACAATATGCATTTATCATATATATAAATTCTATGCTAAGTCATTTCAACACAATATGCATTTATCATATATAAATTCTATGCTGTGACATTTCCAGGCAGGGATGAATATTTCCCTGTCGCCCTCTACAGTTCTGCTTTCACATTTATCAAATGATTACGTTTCCTGCTGTTATATCAGCGCATGTCTTATTCCATGGAGCTGTTGAAATGAGATATCCCTAAAAAGAAATATATGTATGCAATTTTAACTCATCCATTATATTATCTGAATCAGTATAATGCTGCAGTTTTCATGGTTAAAAAAGAGTAAGTGTCCTCAACTTGAAGTTGAAGTATACTACTCCAAAAAGAGCAGTTTATCTTCCAAATACCAAGAAAATGACTTACAAAGCAAACATTTCAAAAGAAAATAACAAATGATGTTAAAAAATTACACGAAGAAGGTAACAAACTATATTATATAAGATCATATGAGTAAAATAATTTGCCAAACATGAAGTGAGATCCAGGGGCCAGGAACTCAAAGAGATACAATCATTTTTTCTTGAGTAAAATTCATAGGCTAAATTTATTGTATCTCTTTCAAGCTCCTGGCCCCAGAAAAGTAACTTACAAAAAGGTTTTATAAATCACTAAAGAAGGCAATATACCATGGAAAGTGAATTATCTCAAACAAGAAAAGTGCTATGTTGAGCACTACCCACAAGCTGACGACATCCTAAACAATTAACCAGAAGTTGTCAAAGACCCAACTAAAGTAGAGAACGTTGTCAACAAAGGGAGAAAATTCTCAAACCTACAAACAGGCGGATAATAAAAGTCTAACACGAAACAAATAACTTCAGAAAATACTTAAAACAAAATGAGTAGCTAGAGATTTGAGAGAACGAAAAAACTAGGAAGCTTACCTCAAGCGAAACAAAATCAAAAGTAGCAAACCAACAGCTGAAAACCCAACAAATATGTATTGCATTTTGTAAAAGCTGTTTGTGTAGCAGGGAATAATATCTGTCAAAGTAACCAACCACAGCATGAAAACAAATCTAATAAAGGAAAGATATAATTTCTCAGTAGACAAGGCTTCTTATTTTTTTATTTTTTTTTGCACTTCATTAAGATAAAAAGAGAGAAAACGAGAACTGTAAAAGATATTCCTTCAAACTCACTCACGCTGCACAATGTGCAAGAAGGCCTTGAATTCCTCATTTAAAAATCTTCTATTTACCATTGAAAGTTTTATAGGCTATAGCGTATTTGACATTGAGATATGTCCATGCTAACGCCATTACATTCCTTTGTTTTATTTGATATTTTACACAATTCATTGAAGTGAACTTGTCAGTAAGTCGTGTGGGAGCTAATGAATTCCATGGGTTTTGTCAACCAACACGAAATAGTACAATTTCCAAAGTGCTTTTCTTGTAGGTGCCGCCAGTAAGTTTTTTCCCTTTTGATTTGTGGAGAAGGGGGCTTTTTATTCATTCGAGTTTAATTTTTTTTTAATCAAGTTACTGAATGTATCAAATTTAATTTAAGTTTTGCTGCTGGTGTGGATGAAAGGTAGACATTCTATTTCCTGTAATTTTGTAGTTTTAATGCATTCTTCAATTTAATGGCTTTTTTATTTATTCATTTTTTTTTGTCAGATTTAAGATTTAATACCATTTTAGCAAAGCAATATTCATATATAGCCATTGTTGATTAAAAATGTGGAAGTCATTGAACTCATACACAAGTATGTGCTTCATATAATAGAATAGAATATGTCTTTGAGACAATGATCAAAAGGATGGCTCCGCATCCATATTACTATCCCACCTATGTCAGAGCATGTTATTGTTTGTCTTGGGTTGCTTATAGACCACAGATGGTTCCATTTACGGTGAGTGGGCTCTAGTCACAGCTAGCAGTAATGATATTCATAAAGTTTATATATATAATTGTCCTAATATTGTTGCAGTTTTCTAGTCATTCAATTAATTGTTATAAATAGGGAGTTTTGTTGCTTACTTTTTGTTTTTATAGAACATCAGGAAATCATATTATTTGTTTTCATGTGATTCCATAGACTCGGTCAACCTCATGCGGCTTGCATATCATCATTGTCTTGAAGATATTTATTTTTGAAGCTATAACCAGAATTTTGTTTCTCAAACATGTAAGAAAAAAAAATCAACCCATCAACAAATCTACTCTTTTTTCATTTTGAGACATGTTGCATGGACAACCTGTTGTAAGCTCTTTAACCTAGGCACTTAATAAACTTTATTATTACCAGTATGTGTTATCATTAGTAGCTACCACTTCTTCAAATTCACACTCATGGAATTTGCATATGTGATTAAAGTGTGTGAATTTCAGTCACTCAATCAATCAAATAATGATTTTACTTTCGCTTTTTTTGCATGAAATGTCAATGAAACAGCTAGTCATGGAAAGTTTATACACCTATATACACTGCATCTTATGAATTAATTTTTCTACATGGGAACTTTTTCAGTCACATGATGATCTCCGTTATTTATTGTGATATTGTATACATTTCAAATGTCATATGGCAGTAAGGTGGGATAATTTTGTATCCCTGATGGACGAAAGATGAGACAAATGCAAAGGAGGGCACCGTTGAATTCTCTGGAAAAAAATGGCGTGTGTTAGTGTGAAAAAATGTATTATGTGGATGACTAAAAGTGCTTTCTAATATCATGTTGGTGTCACCATTGTGTCGGTTCAAATTTTTGAGCTGCGTATAATTAAATTTATTCGTCGATTTCTCCTCCCATGTGTTCCTTTGCATTTGTCTTGACCTTGTTTCTATGTGGGTTTTTTGTTACTGTTTGCCATCATTTTAAACCAAAGGTTCACAAGATGATAGATATAAGCATTTGTGCGTCATTTTGTAACTTACCATTAAAGGCTTTTTTATGCTTGCTACTAGTTTATATATGCATCTATTTTGAATCAAAGGTGTGACCTTTTATCCTTTTGATTCAAGGCTTATATCTAATGACATGGAGGTGGGTATCGTTTATAAAGTTTTTGGTTATAACAGATATCACTTTTAGATTTTACAGCAGCACTGGTTTTTGTTTATAAGGTGACATTTGTAGCACTTTTATGTTACTGTTCCATATTTAGTCATATGGGGATTTTTTGGTTGACATTTTATCATTCTTATCATTAATAGTAGCACTGTCATTACCATTGTCCTCATGATTATCAGTAACAATAACAACAATAGGTTTATTACTATCATGAAAATGACGTATTCCTGTTTTACCATTTTAATTAATTTTTGCTGACATACTTAATCATCATGTATTAATATCCTCATTTCCTTAATTTTCCTAAATCATACGTTCTCGCCCAGGGGGGGGGGGGGCGGGAGGGAGGAAAGAGAGAGAGAAAGAGGGAGTGAGAGAGCAAGTGAGAAGTACAATGTGTTTTACTGATCCAAACCAGGGGCTGTGCCCATTGTATCCAAATCATAACATTTTAGTCAGGTCACCCATGTATCTTTGGCATCATTGGTCCTATTCTATTCGTTCAACATCAAAACATCTAAGTTTGATGAAGTCAAGTTTGTAAAAAAAAACAAAGAAAGCTTGATGAAAATGACTGTTGAAAACAGTCGGACATTTGTTGATATTCTGGCTTTGAAGCATTACTTTTTTCTGATCACCATCGTCCTCCCACCCAAACGAGCAGGAAGATGGACCCTTTTGTAAATATATATATACACACAACACATAATGGGCATCCTGCTGTAAGTATTGAACTTCATCAGTGAATTTCATAGATACGCTCTCAGCGATGCACGCTTTTGAGAATCAAAAAAGCTTCTTGTTTCCTTATACAATAATTACCTTTGAGGACTGGGCTTGAGGAGCATTTTACAGTATTTTTTGTTGCTCCTGGAAGTATATTGGCAGACAAGTAAGGTACCATTTTAAGAGATAACACATCCTTACAAGATCTCTGGATGTGATTTCAAAATCAGAGAAGTTAATTCCTTGGAAACAAAGCAGTTCAAAGATGGTAAGAGAGATTGCATTAGGATATTGAGTTTGGTGTATGACTTTTGTTATGAATAATAATAATAATACATGGCATTTCTAATGCGCATTTCCATGTTTAAAACATGCTCAATGCGCAGAACAATAGCA
>JAUEKT010256419.1:0-12750 GCA_031762655.1 Doris verrucosa
TGACAACATCCCTCCTTTATCGGATACGGTTTTGGGAAGTTGTGTCTGGTTCCCTTGAGGAGTAAAGGGTGACAACAGCACTCCTTTATCGGATACGGTTTTGGGAAGTTGTGTCTGGTTCCCTTTGGGAGTAAAGGGTGACAACAGCACTCCTTTATCGGATACGGTTTTGGGAAGTTGTGTCTGGTTCCCTTGAGTAAAGGGTGACAACATCCCTCCTTTATCGGATACGGTTTTGGGAAGTTGTGTCTGGTTCCCTTGAGGAGTAAAGGGTGACAACATCCCTCCTTTATCGGATACGGTTTTGGGAAGTTGTGTCTGGTTCCCTTTGGGAGTAAAGGGTGACAACATCCCTCCTTTATCGGATACGGTTTTGGGAAGTTGTGTCCGGTTCCCTTGGGGAGTAAAGGGGGACAACAACACTTCTTTATGGGATAGTTTTGGGAAGTTGTGTCTGGTTCCCTTTGGGAGTAAAGGGTGACAACAGGACTCCTTTATCAGCTATCATTAAGACTGAAGTAAACAATTATATCAACAACTTCTTAGTACATAATAATTCATTAAGGAAGCTACACATAATAGAAAAACAACAGAAACATCATTATATCGTTTGATATAAATTTAATAGATCCTTCATGTCATTAAGAAAATCAAACCCTCAGACCACAAGTGGTTCCCAATTGAAATGCTTATTATAAAGACAAATTAAAAAGATATGTTTTGCACATGCATTAAACTTTATAATGTATTGCAGAAGAACAAAAAAGTGTGGAAACGTAATAAATTATGTGAAAATTTAACTAACCGAAAGCAAAGATCTGAAAATTGGATATATTATAAAAGAAATATTAAAATCAAAATGGAAAGAATGCGGCAGAAAGAAAATGGTATGGGTGTATGTTTAGGTGTGTATTTGTGTTGTGTGTGTGTGTGTGATCCATCCCAGATTTAATGAAATGAATATTAAATAATACATAATATGCGTGTTTTTTGCAATGGTGTGGAATTCATTAACCCTATGAGCCCCGGACTCCTGGGTCCATCCCACCAGTGCTATACTGCCACGAGCGATAAAATCACCGTATTGTAAAATTATACAGTTTTTTGTCGCACACGGCAGTACAGTTGAACTTCTAAGCACAACACTGGTATGGGCTTCTTAGTGCACCCACGTTTAGATTTTCTTGCTCATGGAAGATACACGATGGTCGTGATGGGATTCGAACCCCCTACCTCTTGGTCAGCAGTCCTACGTCCTAATCACTCGACCGCCATGCCTCATTATAGTGAAAAAACAGCAATTAAAAAAAAAAATATATATATATATATATACAATAAAAGTTGGAAAGAAGACAGAGGAGAAGAATGGGCCTACCACCACACACACCCAGTGCAGTGCAATGCATAAACAAATTAATAACAACCCCTCCTTTTTGTGGGTAAGGACAAAGCCAAACATGAAAAGACCAAATAGGCCTACTATATCGTTGGTCTATAGCAATATTGTTGCAAGTCCAGCACATTCATTATGGACTTACAACAATTTTGCTCTAGACCAGCCATACAAGGCTAATCAGTCAGCCGCAAAATCTCGTACCCTGAGATAGTCTGTTGTCCGTTGTCAATGCTGTTGTGTTTAATGCTGTCATCACTATTGTTGTTATTGCTGCTAGTGTTGTTGCTGCTATTGACATTGCTGTTGCTGTTATTGTTCTTGCTGCTTTTGTTGTTATTGCAGTTGCTGCTGTTTCTGCTGTTGCAGTCCTTGATGTTGCTGTTGCTGTTTTTGTTGATGCAGTTATTGTTATTGTTCTTGCTGCTTCTGTTGTCATTGTAGTTACTGCTGTTGTAGTTGTTCATGTTGTTGCTGCTGCTTATTTTTGTTTAAGCCACCTGCAGTAGTCAACAGGAAACGGCAAGATGAAAAAATAAAATTAGATCAACGGTAAGGCAAGGTGTCCACCTACCACTACCAGCAACACCAGCTAGCCACACGAATCAACAAAAAAGAAGGAAAGCGACAAAGAAAGGAAACACCCTTATACGAGATTCCAGTCTGAAGATAGAAACCAAACAAATAAACATAAGGAAAGACAATACAGATGTAAATGCTACAAAAAATGTTACAATGAAGGCTGGCCAGGGGGCAGGAGCTCAAAAGTTACGATCATTTTATCCCGAGTAAAATTCATAGGCCAAATTTTGTCGTACCTCTTTCGAGCTCTTGGTCCCCAGGACGATAGGAGAAAACCCAAAACTCATGAGAATGTCATCATCAACAAAGTACATCAGCTCATAAAATAACGATGCTTATGACAAAAAAAAAAGTATCCGTTACAGCTGTGAGGTTATTTCACAATCAGACCAAATTATCTTTAAAACACATAAAAAATCAGGCAAAAATGAAAACATCCACAAGAAATCAAACAGCAATAATGAAACAGAATTAAACACAATGATTAAAAAACCGCAGATGAAATTAGTATAAGAAATATGGCAAACTGATAAATTATGTTTTTAATATACATCTCATGGTAAAAATTTAGATGTGAACAGAACAACTCATAACTACAATTTTTTTTCTCGTTTCCCCACACTTCTTCAAAAGAAATCTGACAGAAAAATAAAAAGTGAAACAAAAAATGACGGAAAGACAAATGTATAAAAAAAAAAAAATCACCCCCCATACTCAAAAGCAGCAACAACAAAACAAAAACAAAACAAGTAAGGACATCCACAGTTTCAACGTCATAGACACATCACCATAATTTCTCCCAAAGGGTGATGTCACAAACCCTTCACAATCAACGGTAACCCCCAGGGCAAACAAACGAAATAACAAACAGCAAATAAGAGCTCCTCGATGCAGTCTTAAGTTCCAAGAGAGAGAGACTTGTCAATTCATAATCACAAATGTGTATTCAATCATAAAAATCATAACAAACAAGAGAGTTGGAGGACTGTTTGCTGATGGCCTGAAAGCTTATCTATCACCACCCTGAAATAATATAACCGTTGCAAGTCAAAATATATTTTTAAAAAAGGTTTACGGCAGTAGTATTTACGGCTGGCCCTGTAATAAATTCACGATCGCGATACATGTAATCGTAAAACTATAAAACTTTGATAAGTTTGAGGTCTCTGTTTCTAGAACCTCATTTCCTACTAAGACTTAATTTCTTTTCTCCATATAAAAAACATCGACCAAAAGCAAAACAACAACAATAGATCACCACCTTGGACGTCTGCAGGAATCTCATAGATATTTCGGATTAAAACACAACGCGATTAAGAAAAAGAAAGAAAACTTGGTTACGAGTAAATGTCAGAAATAGGTCTGCCAGTACTGCTTACTGGGAAATACGTGAGTACTATAATAGGTAACAAAGATTTGAATAGGACAGCACCCACTTTATCAATGCTGCATACAAAACAGCAAGAACGAAATATCGTAACACAAAATGTAAGTTTGATGTTATTTGGCGTTGTGACCAGAAGAAAAGATGGACGAAGAAAATCAACAATAACAATAAACATAATATTCTAGACAATAAACTACTATCCATCAAAAGAAGTGCATGTCTCATACTCCCACTTAGCGCCTGGTGAATTTGCTGCATTGACCCAATCCACTTCCCAACGAGTTGAGAGATGGCAGAACCACCGAAGCATTCATACAATGCATCGATAAGAAAACAACAAAATCAGTCACACACGTGGTGACTCATTTCAAATATAGATGGAATACTAAGTCTTGTTCAGTTTGCCACTACGTCATACTGCGTTGGCCTTCCACAAAGAAGCTCTGACTCATTTGTATTGACAGAAGGCATTGAATTACTACTCTGGGATTGAGTTGAGTTGATAGCGGAAGTCTGGTGTTGTTGACTATAAATTCCATACTTGTGCGAAAGTGCGTTTCGTTTTCATTGACTAATAAAACAGCCATTAACCATCATAAGCCAGAGAACTTGAACGGCTCTGGGAGATCAAAGACATAAAGAACATGCATAGGTAAAGTTCCTTCTAGGCCTTGACAGACCCAAAGAACTGGAGCTTACATCGGTTTCTGTAGCATTAAGCGGAACAGATGATACAAGATAAACCCCTGGACAGGATGCTAGTCTATCGCTGGTTTTGAAAATCCATGACGGCCGCAATCAAGAATCGAATCCCTTACCTCTCGGTTAGCAGTCGGTCACTCTAGCCACTTTAGCCACCGTGCTTTCAAAAATGAAGATGGATAGGAAGACAGCAACAACAACAACAACAAATCTTGGTGCATAAGAAGAATGTGGTGAAGCAAGAAGAGAAGCCACCAGTAGAAAAGTCTGGAGACAACAAAAAAACGAAACAAAATCAAAGCAAAAAAAAGAAGTAAATCAGACATGCAACAATGTCTTAAGGACAAATCAGGAAAAAAATCAGTGTTTGAGGAAAAAATTCAGGATCAACTTATATAATGGAAAATGCAAGCTAAAAAAAAAGTCAGTACTTTTTCGAATAAATGCAAAAAAAAATCAGGATATCTGATCTATATGTCTAATGATGAAAAATCAGGATATCCTAATTAAATCAGGATAAGTGGCAGGTCTGAGTAAATAAGTAAACCTATCAGCCGCCTTGCCAACAACACACCACATACGCCATGCCTGCCTCCCTTCCCAACCCTCTCGCAAGGATGATCATAAAGAAGCTGAAGAAAATAAATCGAAAAGCGGCGGGCCAAGCAGCAACCTTTGCTGACTTCTCACCAATCTGTGGATAAACAGTATGGGAACACTGTGTCATATAAAACACTCTGCCTGCAGGGAATTTTACAGACTTTTGATCTACGAGCAATCACAGAAATAAAGGAAAGTAAAGTGAAGTTCCTTCTAGGCCTCGAGAGACCCAAAAGAGCCGGAGCTTATCCCAGTTTCGGTGGCGTTAAGCGGAACAGATGATACAAGACAAGTACAGATCATCCCCTGGACAGGATGCTAGAATATCGTAGGTTTAGTCCTCAGCCCTCGCTGGTACTCATTTATGCTTTACAAAATAAGTCAAAGATGGAAAAAGTAAATCGATAGCCCCCCCTTGGAATAAAGACAAGAAAGATGAAAATTAATAGACAGAACAAACATATTGACGCAAACGGGGCTCAAACTGACAACCTCTGCGTCGGCACCCTCAGCCCAGCCACGAAGACAAAGCGCTCTTCTACCAACTGACCCAGCTACACTCTTAGCGGGTTTCAAGTCTGTTTGTGTAAAAAACAAAATTTTGTTATTATGCTTTTTTTTTTCTTCTCTGTTCTTGTGGGGTTATTAAATTACTTTCCTTCCTTCTAGGCCTTGCCAGACCCATAGAGCCGGAGTTTATCCCGGTTTCGGTAGCGTTTAAGCGGAACAGATGATACAAGACCATCCCCTGGACAGGACACTACGCTTTACTCCTCAGCCCTTGCTGGCAGTCAATTACACCTGAGTCGAGTAAAGCAATTGGAGTAAATTTTCTTGCTCAAGGAAAATACACTATGCTCGCGGCGGGATTCGAACCGGGTACCGCTCGGTCACCAGTCCGATGCTCTAACCACTGAGCCTCTATACAAAGAGTTAAAAAGAGGAAAAGGATAAAAAGAGCAAAAGGATAAACAGTGTGGGTAAACTCGCAATGTGTGACAGACATCAAGGAATTTCCCATGAGGGGAGTCTTCTAGATTGAAATCATGTTGAACACAAAACGTTTAAAAACACAAGTAATACAATCCAACATTTGTAGTCAGAGTGCACGAAATGATAACGTGATCTTTACTTTCATATCAGATTATTTCGAATACATTGCAATTCAGGGTTACGATGTACAGAGAGAGAAAAAAAAACACATAACCTTTAAAACATAATGTGCTACTTTTAAATCCATACACATACATATGCACACACACACATGCGCACATATGAAACTTATAAAAACCAGACCTACATATGAATACACACACATACACATGTAGAGTTAAAACTAAACACAGGAATGCAAACAAATAAAGACACCTTGGGGATAGAAAAAGAATCTCTCAGAAAAACGATAGAACTCTATCAACAGATGTACGTACCATACGTATAGCATTCAGTGAATCAGTTCAATAATTTAAAACCTAAGATAAGATCATGTCCCTCATGCATAGTATAAAAATACCTTAATGTTGCAAAACAAAACCTCCAACAAGAAATGGTTAATTCTTTATTATCAACGATAAAATTGTAAAAAGTGTAAAATATACCATTTTATGTACAGATCCTGCCCACTCACTGTTATTCTGTCCCGTCCACAGTTTTGCGAGACTCTGTTTTTTTCTAGTTTTAGAATCTCATGAAATCGTTTCTTTTTTTTTAAATCACATAAATGGCATAATACAGCAGATGATTGTTTTTAATACACACATTGGGGGCTTTCATGCAAAGTCAATTTGATGGAACAATGGTGGAGAAATATTTTAATTAACTAGATCTAATCAATCAGACAATTAACATTGAACAAGATATACTCTTTAAAAACAATTATGCACCAGATGCATACCCACGTGACAAATAATAACCAGAACACCCTTGGTTCATCTTGTTTGTGGCGAACGCGCAAACAAAACTGCTGTCACAGTACTCGGTTCAAACCTTTCATGCAATGTGAAAGTGATTATAACGTCTGAAATTGCTTTCCAAGTTTATTTTTTTTTACAAATTTTCTAAACTAAGTGTCTTGTTTTGTTGGTGGTACTTCACTTTTTTTGCTATTTTGGATGTTTACAAACAATGCTGATTGAATGTGTCCGTTTTTCATTCCTGCAGGCTGTTCTTACAGCATAATATGTCACAGTCTCCATGCCATAATGTACGTATGAGAGGCTTTGATAGGACATGCATATCGTCGGTGTCGGTCTCTAAACGCATATCTACAATTTCATTTTTCCACCAAGTTAAACTATAATGGATGCAGTAGTATTTTTGAAAGTCGGAAAACTTGAGGGCGAAGAAGACGCATAATCATGTGATGTCATTCCACTGCATGAGAAAGTAAGCTACGTTATTTGGTGCTGTAAATTTTCTTTCCAGAATAATACATCTGTAAAAACTAATACTGTAGTTATATAGTTATAGAACACCAACGATATCCTCTTTTTGATATACGCAACCTGCCCGTTTTAGACAAATTCATACTATTATTATTTAGTCGGTGCCTTGAATCCTCACTTTAAAATTGTTCTTCTTCCATTTTTATCATCGATAACTCCAGTCAATATTACTTGCCGTTACTCTGGGTCGCTTTGTGGCTGAAAAAGACCTCGAGTTTTACATTTCTTTAATTTGAAAGTAATATCAGAGGAAAATATGTCAATAATAATATGTACTAGTGTAAGTGACATTACATAAAGAAACACTTACCCTAGGAATTGTTATCAACGGCAAGTAGATGTAATGGCAAGGACTTTGAAAGATAATAATGTAAAATACCTTATAACGAAAATCAAAAAAGTAAGGAGTTTTAGAGATCCATAACAAAAAAAACCCCCCAGCAAAACTGTCAACCAGGCAGAGTAACATGGAGCTTGTTTATAAGTATGGAAACGACAATGTGTGAAAGTAGAGTTATGACATTGTCGTAGCCACAACTAAACTGATTTATTCAAGTTGAGAAGCTCTTGCAGTCTCAGACTACACAAATCTCAAGTTTTAAAAAAATGTAGAACGTTAATGAAAAACAAAACAAAAAATCACCAAACAAATGATGGCAAACGTCGACTCAATTTAGTTACTAGAATCGATTTCATCCTTTTAGTGAGTGAGTGAGTGCTCTTCCATTTGTTTGTAGCCATTCATCTCAAATTTACCCTGTAAGTCACTTACTCTGGGTGAATTAAGATAAAAAAACAAATATATCGTCCCTGTCGTTCTATAAATGTACTAACTACAAGTTTATCTTATCTAAGTTTATTTTTGCTCCAATTCAAACTATAGTGGATGCTGCAATTTTGTATTAGGTCGGAAAATGTTGCAATGAATTAAATGCATTATCTTGTGACATCGTTTAATTGTTGAGAATAGCAAACGGATGCCTTCGGCAGTGTTTTTACCCTCCAGAATTACACATGTGAAAAAAAATAACATAAACCATACCAATTTATTCATCCTCCGAGGGATATTTGTCTCAAGGATTTTAACCGAAAACCTAGCAGTGACCCAAACGGGACAATCACATTGTCCATTGAAGGGATTCGAACTCGTTAACTCCCACATGCAAGCTCAGTGTTTAACTACTAGACCACTGAACTGTCAAAGCTATCAACAAGGCAGAAAAACATCGAGCTTGTTAACAAATATGGAAACAATAATCACTAATGTACTTAGACAGTTATAGAACGACTTTAACGATATTTTAAAAAAAACAATGAAACAAATGAATGAAAAAAAATTATGTGACAGAAGTAAAGGAACAAAGTAATCCTATCAACAAAGCCTACCAAATAAATGCCCTAGGAGAGTCAGTGCACTGGAGAAAGATGAGCCATACAGAGTTTGTAAGTTAAAAAAGAATATTTAAAAATTATCATCAACCGGGTGTGCAGGACAACATCATTCTGCTCATACAAATAATATGTGTAAAGAGAAAAAAAAAGAGTATAATTTCACTAATAGTATGTCGTGTTTTCAATTGCACTTTGGTGCATAAATGATAAATAACATATCCAATACTATACAATACAATGCATATTATATCGTCCCTGTGGAATTCTATCTGGCTGGCAACATTTTCATCAATGTTATAAGAGTCAATAAAAACTGAAAGGCTGTCTCTTTTAAATGAATATTCATACCTTACAAAATGCACTTGAAATGTGTACAATCTGCATTCACTTTTGAAAGTGTGTCTTCACGTCTGTTTTCACTTGGCAATGTAACACGTTTTCCATTATTGTCTGAGCTAGCTGGCTAGAATTCAACAGGGACAACACCAGACCAATTTTCCATGCGAGTGGCTGTTCTTATGAGGTTCATTAAGAAAAACAATAGCAGGCCTACTAATTAGACAACAAGATGAAAGAATGAATGAGCAGCCAATTCTGCCATCTAAATCTGCGACGTTGATTTAGTTTGAGATAGACACAGGCATTTCAATTGTGTTGGGTTATTTTAACATCGTTCGTGTGTCATCTCAAGAAATTTTATAAGAGAATTGGAAGTGCTTAATGTTACTTCAACAAGTCTTGGGTATTTGCTTGTTTAACATGTTGAAGATTAATAACTCCTTTCTTCCCAGGGGAGAGGCTCTTGCAGTTTCAGACTACACAAGGGGTAGGTAAATTTAATAGAGATAATACAGTATTTGTTGTAATGGACAAATATGTCTTATTCCATGTCTTAGCTTTAAGACAACAAGAAGCCGTCAATTTTCAGTAACTAGTCATGGGCAATTAAGTAGTCTTACGGTTGGAGACTTTCTTACCTTGTAAATTGTTTTTTCTTTCACATTAAGAACATTTTCTTGAGTACATTCTAGAATATGTCAAGGTGCTGCGCAAAATGGAATTAAAGTTTGTTTCAGCTGCTTGTAGAACGAATAGATATAATGACATATGAAAATAATGATGATAATAATACGGCCTATTCTGAATATGTGATGATTGCACTACAGTCCATTATACTGCGATGTGAATACTAAGCTAAATACCTTGAAATACAAAACATGCAATGAACATTGTATGGCAGTCAAAAAAGTATGGGGCACTTTATCAGTTGCATTATCATACAAACTACATATCAAGGAAAGTTGCCATTGTTTCCCTTCACAATAAATATTTTGAATTAAAATCCCCGTAAGTTTTAAACCCAATATTAGTGTAAAAAAAAAGTTTCAAAGTTTGTCTTTAATTATGAGTAAAATAAGAAAAAATGGCCAATCACCAGTCATGTCTTAACTTTTAAGTGTTTGTCAACTTTAGAGAAAGCCGAATTTTTCTTTAATTTGCATTTCTAAACGTGATCAGAATATTCATGAAACAACTCATCGCTTATCTCACAAAAGGGCTTATCTAAAAAAAAAAAGAAAAAAACATTTTTGAGGTAAGACCATTATAAAAACACCTAGCGAGCTAATCTATATTCTCTTAAAAAGCCGTATCTCTAGCTTTGAAACTAACAAAGTTACGAGTGCAATGAGTTTAGGCGTGATGGTATCTACAAAGAATGGCCAAAACTTGAGATGTATTTACTGGGAAATGCACAAAAGCCAGAAGCGCCCTTTTGTGAGAAAAGCGACGAAATGCTCAGCAAGGCAAATAATTTATTTGATGACAAAGATGAGACGCATTTATTGATGGCGATGTGATGTTCAGTCTAATTACATTTGTCAGATCAGAATGTGAGGTGAGGGATGAAAGGAAGAGATGTGGTTCGAGAAAACACGGCATTGTCATGCAATTCATCTCTTGATTCTGCATAACAAAACTGGCAACACAGACGTTCGACGATTTCAATAAAATATTGCTGTACGGTCATATCATTGATGTCGTTCTCTAAACATACAACTACAACTACATTTTCATGGTAAAGTTCATTCCTGTATCAATTCCGACCATAGTGAACGCTAAAACATTTATTAGGCAAGGAAATTTTTAAGGTGTGGGTAGGACATCATCGTGTGATGTCATTCAAGTGCAATTGAAAGCAGGCTGCTCCTTTGATACTTTCAATTAAATTTTTGAAATACCCCAGTCCGTAAAATTTAATTTTGAAGTTATATGGTTATACGGTTATAGAACGACATCTACGATATGGTTATGCGTTGAGCATTTGATTTGAGGTATTTTTTCGGAGTAAACATTACCGTTAAACAGACGCACAAATCTACTACCCACATGTCTAAAGTCAAAGACCACCATAAACCCCCGGCCAACCGCCAGCTAGAATATTTAAAGTCAAAAGTCTTCTTCTCCTATAAAAATGCCTACCGTCACTTATGACATCATTATTTTCAGATAGTGATGTCATCGTCCATCTCATACAGTGATGTATATCATCCTGCCTCATATTCTGTCAGTAGCAAAGGGGTGATTAAGACTCCTGTCCAACAAACACTATCACGTGATGTGAATGAAATCATTACAGGTTGACATTCATACATGGTACAAAATCTAGTAAATTAAAAATTTTTACTACAATCCGGTTAAATGACTTAAAAAAAAACAACAAAAAAACAAACCAAAAACCTACAACATCAACCCCACTCAACTGAGGGGAGATGGAGAATACAACTGTTACACTCAAAAAATGTTACTACAATCTGGTTAAATGACCTAAAAGAAAGACCCCCTCCCCCTAAAAAAAGACGCCCAACAAACAAAAACAAACCTGAGGGGGGAAAAGGCCCAACTAAGAGAATACCAAGGAAGTACCAGATGGAACTCTACTCTATAACCTTAGTATACAACAAGTACGCTCAAAAATGTTACTACAATCTGGTTAAACGACCTAAAAAAACAGCAAACAGAAACAAGAAAAAAAACAACCCAAAACCCTCCAACTGGAAGAAAACAGGAAAGACCAGATGGAACCTCTAGTTTACAACCTAGTATATAATAAGTTAACCAAAGAAATGTTGCTACAATCTGATTACATGACCTAAAATAAAATCACTCATTGAACAACAAAACGAAAACAAAACAACCAAGGGAAAAAAAAACCCAACCCGACTAAGGCAAGGGCGAGGGAAGCCCTACAAGGAAGCTGGTGTACGTACATTTGGGTCAAAATGACATTTTTAAATACTCGTCAGGAAAAACCTGCATCCTTCTATTTTCAGTTTGGTGTCGATATCCCAATATCTAACAATTCTACACAACAAAACATATCCACAAGTCTTTTTATTTAAAAAAAAACCACGAATCAGATTTTCATCATTTTCTCGAGGGTGATTTTTGCATAATGTACCACGTTTTCCATTCGAACGGCAGTATAAGACCTGCCAAGAGTGTTATATTATCATCAATCCCTTGCTTACTGGTCCTTGAATCGATGCCTCTTTCAGCCGTTGCCTTTTCTGCTTCTATTCCCATGGGACTTTGCAAGAATTTGCAGTGTCACCGGAGAGAGTAAACTAGGCAGCCCAGCAGTCGGCTAATTAAAGAGGCGCATTGTTGTAATGGAAGATAATCTCGAACCAAATGCATTTACTCCATTACAACAATACACCTTCATATTCTCCACTGCTGGACTTTGGTTACTTTGTACGCTTTGAGCGTCACCCATCCATCGCTTGTGCAACATTGGTCCTTGCATCAATCACCGTCCGTTTCATCTCTCACCGTGCCGGGCATTCTAGTATCTTTCAAACGCTGCGATGCTTCATTTTATGTGGGCGATGATGATAATATATTCACGTGAAAACTGACTGACGCTCGTGACCTCAATGACGATGACCCCAATGACCCCCAAAGGACCTCATACGTCCATGATACCGCAGCTTGGCTCACGATCGGAGGCCTTTGCCGTGGTGACGGTGTCGGTGTTGTTGGCTGCGATGATGGTGTTGGCGATGGTCCTCATCACGTCGTTCAGTTCATTCACTTCGCTCTGAACACTCCTGGAGAAAGAACGCGTCGATACGTAAGAAAAAGTTATGATGATGGTAGCAGTAATAGTAATAATGATAATAATAATGATGATGATAATAATAATAATAATAATAATAATAATAATAATAATAATAATAATAATAATA
>JAUEKT010256530.1:0-12748 GCA_031762655.1 Doris verrucosa
ACTTCTGTTAGTCACATGACCTTATAAAAACCTGTCCTAGCATTTTCATTGGTTTAGTTAGAAGTTTCTAGGTGTCATTACTGAGTGCAGAGGTCATATTCAAATACTATAACAGGAAGTGGAATAAAAAATACTGATTGGAATTTCATGAAAACAAGGAGAACACAATGATCCATCTAGCTAAGGGCTTAGGTGGTCGAATTCCCGTTAGTCCACTCTAGATCTAGATCTAGATCTATCATAATCTATGCCATCATATCATAGGAGGGCTATAGTCTAGACAATTGTTGGGGGCTGTGTACTGTAAGTGTTAGATCTAGTTGCTTGCGTTGGGGAAAGATGATAACGTTAGTAATGTGATTTCCGTGTGCCTAACTATGGAAATCTTTACGTCTAAAACTTTACCACTAGATCTAGATCTAGATCTACAAGCAAGTGGGACCTACTGACACTCCACCTGGAAAGTTGGCCTAACAGTTGGCCAGGGAATCTCTAATTGCTTGATTGCTTTTATGCTTGTACAACTATAGACTGCTAAGACCTTGTAAAATAATAGTTCTCAAGAGTAACGTCCCATACTTACTAAGTAGGAAATAATAGTAGGCTAAGCTAAGAAACTGTGGACAAGCTGACAAGATTAAACTTTGATGTCATTATTTTGTAATGTTCATTCACGGCTTATATGTTTAATCTATATTGATGTATCTCTATTAGACTAAAAAAAAAATTTTTGAATGATTCATGGGTTGAACTTATTCTGAATGCATGTCAGCTTTTCATGAGACACGAGATATACCGGGTTTCATCAAGGTGAAGCTCTCTCGTCTCGAAATAGAATTAGATGCACGTTATCGCTCCCTTTTTAATTATCCTAAATTCACAATGCAAAATTTTTTAATTTTTTGAATATAGTTAAATATAAGACATAAAAATGTGAGTAAAATATAATTTTAATAACAGTTCAAATAAAATTTAAGAATCAAACTCCCAGTGAATGGAACAATATTTTATTTATCAAGGAGTCGAATAGTTTCAATGATCTCTACATTGCCAATATGGCGTCCTTAACAACAGTTGTAAAGCGACATAAACACTGCTCACTCCAGCTTTCCCCGGTTGTAGTACTGAGTGTACTTCAAGTTACTATTAAGCGTAATGAAATAGGATACAATTGATTCAAAGAAAGGTAACATTCCATTTTCGTGTATGTGATCAAACATTCATAGCATGTAATTTGTAACATTTAGATCTAGATCTAGATTTAAATCAAGATTTTACGTGAACACCTAGATCTAGATATTAGTAGAACTATAATTTAAAATTAGATATAGACTCTAGATCTACTGGTAATGAGCCAGGACCAGGTGACTCCATGTCTGGCTTCTTTTAAAGTCCATAGTTTTCAGATTTGTATATCAAACAATGGCACTAGTTCTGAATTGATGTCCTGCTGGCTGGCCATGATAGATAATATAATGACTATTGACAAAATTGATCGGCCAGATTGATTAATCTTGGTTAAATTGTGCTTTTATTTGGACAGCGATTAATTGTGGACGGGGTAAAACATCAAGGTGATTTGGTAGAACATCAATTCTGAACTGCTGCCCAGAGGACTATTTCTATATGAAGTTTAATACAGTAAAGCTCGGATAGAATGAGGTCGTCGGGACTGACAGGATATGCTCGTTGGATCCGAGGTGTTGTTGGATGCAAAGGTAGCTGTGATAAAGGGAATAAAACGGGGATTAAAATGTACCTCGTTGAATGCAAGGTCTCGTTCGATCCGAGCTCATCCAATCTGAGTGTTACTGTATTATAATTTAGCTACAACAACTAGATAATTGTATCAAGTGTAGCCTAGATCAGATTTGAGAAAGATTGACTTACGTTAGTAGGATTTCCAGGCAGCAGAATACTCTGTCAATTTTTTTATTTTTATTATTGGTTGCATTCTTTAATCATCAACTAATCATGAGATCCGGCCTATTTGAATATAATATTATCTGAGCATTTTGTATGTATTATATTCTCACTCTTTATCACATAAACAGAGCAAAATTTTTTATTGATGTTTGGTCGAGATCAAATTCCTTCCTTTTAACCAAAGTGAACTGAGAGTGAACGATGATGAGAAATAATAAAGTGATATGGGGACGGAACCAAGCGATACATGCATGTCCTTAAGGGGGCAGTGGGGGCATGCTATTTTATTCTTTATTTGAAAATGTGTCATTATACATATTCAACCAAACAGGGGAGATTCATCTAGTTATATATATAATAAGTTACAAGTGGAGTGTTAGTGTCCGTAAAAATACTTCCTATTTTACAGGTTCCAGTGAAGAGTACAGTGCTTACATCTTCTCCTGATCACTTTGCTCTTTTATAGAATCAACTGTAGTGTGCTTTAACTGAGTAACAACGTATATACTTTATATTTACTTTCACACAGCATGGCAGACGAAGAGACAAAAGACCTGTTGCAAGATCAGGCAGAAAATCGGCCAGATAAAACACCATCTGAAGAAGTAACAACTGTGGAGGAGATTAAACCATTAGAGCCAACAGCTCCGCCACTGGAAGCTGAACTCTCAGACCCTCCATGCAATGGCATTCTTAAACATGACAACGATGCTCCTTCTCAGGAATTCAACCCTGAAGATCTCAGGCCTTCCTTTCCCCAACCATCATTACCACCACGAGCAGTCAAACCAGGCCCTCCTCCTACTATTTTCGGTAACATTCCAGAGCAGTGCGTCACGTTTTGTGTCGACACTTCGGGCAGCATGTTCAGCAGCATTCATGTGGTCAAGGAACATCTCATGGAGACACTGTCTGCTCTGGCGGAAAGAGGAGATCAGATGTTCAACCTTATAGAATTCAATTCGCAGGTGACTCAGTGGGCGGACAAACTGGTGCAGTGCACGCCAGAAACTGTAGCAGTAGCTCATTCATGGGTCAACAAACTGACGCCGAAAGGTGGAACGAACACGATGGACGCCCTGCTCACTGCGTTTGCCGACCCTTCCTGCCAGGCCATCTACCTCGTCTCCGACGGGCCTCCCGATCAATTTCCCGATGAGGTGCTGGATCGTGTAGTTTCTGTCAGTGGCAACCGAAGCGTACATTGTATCTATCTAGCTGGAGAAAAAGCTGATGAAGCGGCTACAGAATTTTTAGAGGATTTGGCAGTAGAAACATTCGGCTCTTTTCATATTGTTACCCTTACCACGCACGGCTGTGTTGAGAGAGTAACCCCTATTTACAGATCTGATCATGCGCATGAACGAATTGTGCGAACTGTAAACAACACTATTCGTCCAAACATAAAGGCTTGCAGTATGTCAACAACCTTGCAGATAGACCCAGATGAAATCCTGGGACTAGCATCGAGAACAGGCCCTTTTGTTAATCCTGCATATCCATACTATGCGCCCCCAGCACTTCTTCCAACGGCACCAAATCGCTATTACTATCCTCACTATTGGTCAAGGTACAGACCAGCAAAGCACTGCCTGCAAGCTCAGGACAAACTTGACGCAAGAGCCCTTGGTCTAGCACCTGCTGCTGGAAGCTTATTGGTAGGAAAGAAAGTGATCGCCAGGCGCATTGATGATGGCTATTTCTATAGAGCAACTGTTCAAAGTCAGGTAAGTGCTTTGTATCTAAGCAGTTAAGAAAAGAATAAAATAAAAACCGAAACAATTTGAAAACTTTTTTTTTTACGTAAAATGTTTCTGCCAAAGAAATTGAGAGTGTCAGAAAGATGCTGATAATTTTATTCTGAAACTTCATAACTAGCAATATCAGTCTCAAGACATCTATAGAGAACAAAATAAATTCTTCCCCCTTCCCCCTCCCATTGTAACAGTTTATGGTCAAATTAATCCAATATTCTACCTATATGAATGGCTTTAAATGAACACTTAACTATCTCATGCAGACAGTTGGAAGTTAAAAAGGATTTCACAAAGATTTGTGTTTAGAGCAATGAAACAAAAATGTTATCAATTGTGAATGGGTTTGATTTTCTCCTGAAATACAGTCTGCTTGCTGTCTTAGCATGTCACTGAACTTGGCTGACTATGGTAATTTCTTTTGAGGACATGAGTCTGCAAATATTTACATTTTTACAAAATTCCAATCTTTTTCTCTTTGATATTCAAGGGTTTTTAACTAACATATTCTGTTGTTTCCTCTACTTGAGATCTCAGAGAATGTTATCACTCTAAGATACAACATTTTCAGCTTCAAATCTATTGCAAATTTCATCCCATCTACCAAAGTTGCTTATTGTTGTCCTGGGGGGAATTTTTTGTGCACCTAAATCTGCGACAGAAGTTTTACTTTTTATTTGTTTTCAGAATCTTGATGAAAAATTCCTTATTGCATTTGGTCCCTGTAAACATGGCAAATACAAGCAAACTGAGTATCAAGACACCTATGTCTTTGACATTGTCGACTATCATGATGCTTTACGTCATACTATAATCAATGGTGACAAAGTCCTAGCACCGTGGGAGCCTGAAGGAGAAAGATTCGCCCCTGGTGTTGTCATCGAAGGTCAAGAGAAGCGGCATGCTGATGGTAAGACCGTCACTCTGCCCTTTACTTTATGACTTAAACCTTATTTCAAATCATAACCAATTCTAAGTAATTTTACTTGCAAGTAAGCATGAATAATTTGTTTTGTTTTGCTTTTTAATTGTTTAACTCTTTCAGCTTAGGTGGCAATATGCTGCAGTTGATAAACTTGAAGAAGTGGACAGACAACTTTGAATTGCCTTGTTGAAACATTGTAGTATGATAATTAAATTATAATAAGTGTACAAATACTCCACGGCTGTGTTGTGATTTCCCATGGCTTGGTCTCATTTAAATATAACTTTACTGAAATAAACCATGCATTTTCAAATCTTGATTAAAAATAAGGAAAGTAGCTCTGGGCTCAAAGAGTTATCATGCATTTCAAATTGACTATGAGGGTTTGCATTCATGCAGTAAGTAGGTAAAAGATATACGGGTAATTCGCAAAATTTGTCATTAGGTTTTTGCACAGCTTGATGCCTTGCTCAATAAGCAGATGAGCCCTAATTTAATGATTTTAAGTATAAGTATAAAGGAAACTCTAATAATGTGAGTACAATTGAGGAAGCAGGCTGAGATGAAATGATCGTTTGCTTAATGTGGTAATGACAGCCACATAGTTGAGTACTGTAGTTAAGTCGTTGAATTTGTATTGTGAACCCTCAAGTCAAATGTGCGTATACATCTTGCCAGAGACCTACTGGGCCCTGGTGCAAGTTTTGATTTCAGTGAAGCAGCAGTAGTACAATTTGCACCAAGCGTCTCTTGCACTTGAAAAAAAAGGGGATGGAATGGAGATCTGTTACCTTTTAAATAGTATCTCTTTTAATGCTCACGTTCTTCCTCTAACACACTATTCTACAGGTCCTGATGATCAAGATCTCACCATTTCATTCTGCAATGGCCGCACTGAGAGAGTTCCAAGGGACACAGCTGTCTGGATTCCAGATCATGTTTATGAGCGTTTATCTCTGGAGCTCCAGATGCCTTCAGACGTCCGGAAGAATCTTCTCTCGGCCACGGATAATTATCCACTTGAAAACCTGCCTGGATATCCAGCCTCAGAATCCACAGCCAACCCCCCAGAATATCCCAAGGTTGATCCACTCGTTGTCGAAACGGGCTCCTATTTATGGGACCCCTATTTGTACCGGTACCCTCCATACATGACTCCGTATTACGGGTATCCACCTTTCATCCTTACCAGGTCACCGCGGAGCACCTCAGCCGCAGGAAACGTAAACAGCAGGAAAACAGACGACCCTTCATCCCTGATTCCTGGGACTGGACTGACCAAACAGGAACTGGACGACCGCATCATGTCGCAGCTGATGGAGCACCGGATCAGCGGCCACCAGGAAGAGGACAGGGTGCGGCAGTCGGCCGTTTCCGAAAAGCAGTTGTCAAAGTTGCTGGACAGGAGAGAGAAGGTCGAGGAAAAAAGTCTGAAGAAATCAGTTACCTTTCAGGATGTCGCATCTGCAGAAGAGACGCATTCTTCCAATAAGAGATTAAATGAGAGAAGTAATACAGCAGACGATGATGATGATAACTACGATGAATATGGCAACCCGTTGAATTTAGTGGATACAGGAGTCAACACTGATTCCAGTTTATTATTCTACCGCTCTCCTGGTATAAAAGGGCGACCCGGTTGGAGGAAGTATTGGGGAAACGACCCCAGCCCATCGTACAGCGAATGCAGCGGAAGTCTTGGTGGTGGGAGTAGAGCCTTGGCGCAGACACCAGGTCCATTCCGGGAAACAGCTTTGCAAGCTCCACTAGAAGTCAGAGATCAGAGGACTCCACCATATGACGGTAAGTCTGGTGGTGAAAGAAAATAGGAAATACATTGTGTAATGGTTATGAGCATTTTCCATGAAGCTTGATCTTTGTGTCCTGTGCATTACAACTCAATGATGGTTTTTAGATGTGTTCTTTCATTTCATCTTTTATTGTTTTTGTAGATCTTTTTTTTTTTGTCTAAGGCTTTGTTAGTTCAGGGTATGCATTGGCTAAACATTATATATGAATGAGTAAGAAAACCACTATTAGAGGTAAAATTTTGATGAATCCTGTAATTATCAAATCTGTGATAAAATGACACTTTTACATCAAGCTAAAAAAATGTGTTTCCTCTTACGGTGCCAGCGACTCAGTTGGCTTTAAAATGCAGTAACTGAAAGGATAATATTTACACACTTAGTACATCGAAATGTTTAATAAGAACAGACTTTTACTTTTCAATAAGACAGAGAATATTGTAACCACTGGTGATGGTTAAAATGAAGTCTCTTTACACTATAAATGCCACCCCATGAGCATATTTTGATGACTAATAAAATTTAATGTTTTACTGTCTTTATTTTTTTTTCTGATGCCTCTCTCTCTCAGTTGAATGGACCAGTCCTGCCTTTAAGTATGTGGACGTATTTGCCAAACACGACTACTCAAACTCTGTACAAGAGTGCCTACACACCCCTCACCCTCCCCACATGCAGCAAAATGGAAGAGTCATCCACAGTCAGCCCGTCGTCATTAAAACCAAGTCAGCCATGTCAGCTGAAGAGAGAGAGGAAGCTAGAAGAGCTAACAGGTAAATCACAAGTGTCACTTTACTATTAAAACGAGTCCAATTACTACGCAATGAAAAAAAATGTCATTAACCATGAAAAATAAAATGAATACAATAATGACAATAAATAAATAACAATGTTAATGGCTTGAATAGCACATCTAGAGAGCAAATAAAAGTAAAAGAATAGTGATGCCCGATACAAGAATGTGCAGACTTTGTTAGATATCAGTCATGAGATTGACTCTCATCACAACACTTAGTCCATTGCGACTAGCTTGGCTCATGATGGAGGCTGGCTTGGCAAGTGTCACTGGACAGCAACGCCAGATTATCTATCTATCTACTAATGGCTTCTTTTGTTTTGTTTTTTGTTGTTGGTGTGTTTTGGTTTTTTAAAATTTGTTTGAGTTGTTTGTTTGGTTTGCTTGCAGGCGCCTGCGAGTGCTGAGAAGAGAGGAAGCGTGGCAGGCCAGAATCCACAACGAGGACAACATGAAGGCGCTGATGCAGGACAACCACCGGGCACGTGTCCTGGCACAGATGGAACGGGATCGCCTGCGGCAGATCAAGGAGCAGGACGACATCCACCGCGCCAGGGAGGGCAAGAAGAAGATCAGCCGCGAGCTGAAGGACCGCATTGAGATGAATCAAAAGGTGGAAGCCGAGAAGGAGGACAGGTAAGTGTAGCAATCTATTTTGATTCGTAGTGCCTCATTTTCTTTCTATCATAACGCTGAGGAATCTTCTTCTTTCAAATTTGTTCCTTTTTGATTAGAAATGATTCCAATAGTTCTTTAAAGGTATATTTTTTATGTACATATTTGATCTTTGAAATTATCAAGGAAAAGAAAAGAGGGCTTCACATATTTGAGCATTCCAATAATTTACTGGTCATTCAATGGTAAATGAAAGTATTCAACCATTACATCTATTTTAATATTTTGACATCATCCTTCACCAGACGAATCAACGGCTTGCGTCAGAGAAGAGAGAGGAGGGAGGCTATTCAGGCACAACGGGAAAGAGAAATCCAAAGAGAAGTGGAAAGGAGAGATGTAAGTTTGTTGTTTTATGTCATTCGATATTGATGTTTTTAGGTTCTCTTTTCTTTTGTTTGGGTTTTGTTTTTGTGTTTTTTTTCTGTTGCATAATTAATTTTTCTTAGTAATTCTTCAAAACTGTCATAATTACGCTCATATCCAAGAAGGCAAATCTTTTTTTTAGCATAATACAGTTTAAAAAATACTCTTAAATAGTTCTTTGAAGAATTGGGAATACTTAGGAAAGGCTAATTCCTGGTTTTATTGTGTCTTTGAGAAATTTTCATGGATATCATGTGTATGCTACACAGTCACAATATAAGATATCTGCATGATTAATGAAGAATCACTCTCTTTTCTTCTCTTTTTGTATTTCATTATAGGAAATCCGTAAGCAAAACAACCAAGCTAGACTGACGTCATGGACAGAGAAACTCAACCAACAAGAGGAGAAGGAGGCCGCTCTGAATAAGCAGCATCAAAATGCAAAGCTTCACCGCATTCACCATTTCAGGGAACTGGAGCGCCAAGGACAGGAGAAGAAAGATCTGCGGATTGCCGTCAAGGATCAGAGCCAAGCAATTCTTCGCTCACAAATCTTCGCTTAGAACACGATGAGACACAACAAAACAAACAACTGGCTTTAATTTGTTTTTTACTCTTTATATAACTGCCTTCAAACCAAAACTCTGTTTCACAATGATCTCAAAAGAAATCTGCCTAAATTTATGAATCAGTTTTGGCTTCTTCAACCGTAGTTGTGGTTGCGGTATTGTACCATTATCCTATGTTTGTTTTATTATATATACAAATATTTATTAATAATAGATGTACAATGTATGCTAGTGTCAAAATTTGTGCATAATTTTGTAGAAAATTGAAACTCCATGGCAAAGATTCTCATCTTATAATGCATTAATTTATTGCCTTACACAACTATTGATAATCATATTAGTAATCTGTCGTATGATACTTTATCAGCTTATAAGTTAAGGTTTCTGGCTGTTGAATACAAACAATTTTACTTTCTTTTATATTGTACAGGGTGATGGGTAAGGATTTTATCATTGAGATTCTTTCACTTTTTTTTTTACTTTAAACGATATTTGTTATTTCAAATTATACCAAAATAACTAGGATATGTGTCATTTACTTAATTTATTGTTTCTTTCATGTTTTCATTGTGGGATTTTTTTTTTTATGGATGATAAGAAATAATGACTAGAAACAAAAGCTAAGCAATTCATGTGATTTCATATCAAATTTCATTGGTGATGACAAATATCTTTATTCTATTAATTAGAGGACAAAAGAAGTCATCAGGATTAAAGTGAAATGATAAGATTAAGAGTTGTGAGCAATTCAAGACGACCATTATGTATGTGACAATCATTGGGTTCTCCTAGCACAGTTATTTTATTAGACATATATATAAATCTCACTAGAAATATCTTGTTCAGTTTGGCCTCATTAGTTATTCTGTATCCATAATATTGTTTTGATCAATTTGTATTATTCTTAATTTCCTTCTGTTGAACTTAATTAAAGGCTTTTTCCTTACTAATCCGGGACCATAAAAAATGTGTCTTTCCCTTACTGTGTCATAGAATGGGATAACAGGATGAATCTTATTATATTTCATATAATTCATACCGGTACAAATGCACTAGAAAATAAGAATAACATAATATGACCTGTTTATTCTGTTTATTTTATTTATCTAATTTGTTATCTACCTTTTAAAATGAATATTCATTGATCCAAACTGTGATAAACATGTATAATTTAAAAGTTGTTTATTATGATAGTTGTGTTTTAAGTTTTATGTCTTTCTACATGAGTTTACAATGCTTCCTCTTGGTGTAGAAAACAATCTCTTTGGAAGCTGTATGTGCCAATAAAATGTATTGCTTAACAAATTTATAACAACTAACATCATTGAGCTGAATGCAGCCTGCCAATCTTGATTTTCTTGTATGTAATAATTTCACTGAAATATTCTCCTTAGATTTAAGTTTAATAGCAACAAAAAACGCAAGACAGGAATTTTATTTTTTCTAAGTTAAATCTCTAGACTATGTTCAAAGGGCAGTGCCTTTTCCTCAAATGGAAAACTTTACATTTAAATGGTTTATAAAAATGAGAAGCTTCATAATCTATATATTGTTTATTCTTTCCCTTTAAAACATTTTTGTCTCATTTCTCTTCTCCTTACACGCTCAATGTAGCAAATGGGACGGAAATGAAATATATAAAATAACTGTTAGGGATGTTTATATTGCAGATGGGATATTTAAATTATTTTTCGTTCACCGTAAATAAAACCAAATTAATTTGACAACAGCATCCTCAGATTTGTTCTTTTTTAATCTGCAACTACTTATGAACAGTACAATATTAAGTGAAAGGAATTTGAAGACAAGTTTTCCTGATGAATAGAATTACCGGTATACATACTCCAAATTTGTGTGAATTCTTTTTACCTATTTTATTTCAGTGCGTCATTCCATACCATGGAATTTGATTAGCATTGATCTGTGTTTATACAAACCAGACTTTGATTAGTTCGTTTAAAGAAGGTCATGTCTAGGTGTTTTATTTCAGGAGAAATATTATCATAAGCATGCTCATCTTAAATGGACTTTACTGTACCATAGTATTATATATATAAGTCAAAATGAAATGAAAAGCGTTAATAAAATATTACAAAAGTAGATCGATGACAATTGCACAGTGCTTTAACCCCACAGTTTGCCTACCTTGACCTGTCGTGCTTTGACTTTTGTTGATCTCTGAAGTTTTTTTCAAGAATTGAACTTACGGTAAATTCTGTCATTACATTAATATTCCTTGCTCAACAGTTTTGCACTTGAAAGTGTCTTGATCCAGTACCGTATTTCCAAACTCAACTTTATTGTGCGTGCCTTGATGTTGACCTTGTTGTCAATTTTCCATCTCCCTTTGATGTTGTACTTTAGCCTTCTCGCATCTTTTACACACATATTTCGTAGGCCTTTCTCCTTTACTTGAATGTTTGCCTTTTTAAATGCCTTGGAAAATGTTATGTTAAAAACAAGATTAGTTTGTTCTGTATAATAAAAGTGTGCATCATATTGCTAATAATGACTTATCGATTTACAGTACCAATACAAATATCAGTCAGAGTTTAAAGATGGAAAACAAACAATTTTAGACACAAAAAGAAGAATACAAACATTATTATACACACCCATGTAATTCAACATGCCTAGACAACTAATTACAGGTATAAGAACATAATTAATTCAAGATCATAAAATATATGCCAGTTTGATAAAAAGGAAGTTAGTCATATCTAACTTTGCAACTCAACTCTACAAGAGCTACATGTACATGACCCCGGCCATTTTTGTAATGTGACAACCTGAAACAAATTGGAAAAGAATAGCTTCAGGAGAAGGCCACCGGGGAATACATATTGCTTGTTATGAATCCTTATAGCCTTTAAATGAGATCAAATTATCAAGGCATCTTCAGCAAAGGGACCAAGAAATATTTTGGAATTTTGGAATATTTAAATTTAATACAGCTTAGCCCATCCAATTCAGTGTAATAAAAGACCCCCAAAATAAGCTTAACTTACCAAGATTCACATCTCAAGTTCATAACTCAAATCATTATTTGCCTACACATGTAAATAGATTGTATAAAGTTGTGTTTCAAACGAAATGTTTCTTTCATAGAATTCACCTTTTTTAAAAAGTCAAATGCCTCGTATCTGCATTTTCTATCTCTTTAAAGAAACACTTGAGTTTTGATAGGCATACAATCTTTAACTTGGTTACCGGGTAATTCATCAACCAAAATGGTGGAATTTGAAGCTAGCTTGTAAAATGATACTTAAATGATTATTCTTGTTATTATTGCTTACTTTAAGTTTCTTTGAGAGCTTGATTAAGATGATGACAATGTTTATTGAACGTGTGTCAGTACCCTAAATTGTTTTTATGCTGTTAATTAATAATGTTTCGTTGAATCTTATCATGCATTGATATGTGCCTCTATGACTATAGTTTATTAGGTAGTTACTGTTAAAAAAACGGATGTATTCAATGTAACTGTAGCAAAACAAGCTTTCATGTATTATCATCAGGCTTCTGGGTTTTTTTTATGTTTTTTTTTGTTGTTTTTTTTGTTTTTTTTCTTTCTCATTTCTGTTTTTTATCGATTTAGCTACAATAAAGATCTGGGCAAAAGGGATTTCTGTGTCCTATCTAATTTCTGATTTGGTTTTTGTGTTGCTCCTTTAAGAAAATTATTTAACTGAGGGGGTAGACCAATGCATAACACAGAGTGCATGTGTGGAAATGAATGTACAGGTTAGGTGTACCTGTATTTCTTTGAGAGGGAATAGAGGGAGGGTGAAAAACAGAGAGGGAGAGAGAGAGAGGGAGAGAGCGATAGGGAGAGAAAGACAGAGAAGGAGAGAGAGAGGGGGAGGGAGAGAGGGAGAGAGAGAGAAAGAGAGAGAAGGGGGGGGGGGAGACAGAGAGAGCGAGAG
>JAUEKT010256641.1:0-12745 GCA_031762655.1 Doris verrucosa
AGAAGAAGAAGAAGAAGAAGAAGAAGAAGAAGAAGAAGAAGAAGAAGAAGAAGAAGAAGAAGAAGAAGAAGAACGACGACAACAACAACAACTACAACAACAACAAGACCAACAACACCACCACCAACAGCAACAGCAATAACAACAACAACAACAACAACAACAACAACAACAACAACAACAACGACAACAACAGCAACATCAATAAAAACAAGAAAAAAACTTGAACGTCTAAAGAAAATAAGAATAAAGAGAACAAGAAATCACTTCTTGAACACTTAAGTGTCGCTGAACACCTCTTGGAGGTGTGGCCGCCCGCCAAATACATGTTTTCGGTATATCGCGCGTCTTCGCCGGTATTTTCCTTTCGTTTAGACTCGACCTATAACATTTAGTCCGCCGAATTCGGCGGTCTAAATTTCGTCCCTTTAGGCCCCGCTTTAGAGCCGACCTACGGTCAAGTCCGGCTTCATGAATTCCGGCCTACCAGATATAGGCTCTACCTACCGATATAGACCGGGCCTATACGTTTAGGTCGCCTACATGAATTCGGTCCCAGAGGTCCAATTCCAAGTCCCGAGGGACGAACGTAGGTGTCGGGGAAAGAACGGAAGGGATGAGGAACGAAACGCACGCCCCTCAGGGGCAATCCCCGATACCAAGCACTGCTGGATTTGTTTGCCCCCCAACGACTGTCGGCGCGTAGAGCGGTGGTGTCAGCTGTGTTCGTGGCGTTACGGGCTAGGTGGAGGTGCATTAAAAATTATTTTTTTTAACGTTTAAATAAAACAACACACAACAGATTGCATATTCGTGATCAGCGACCCAAAGTTATCAATGCCCACGCGTACAGATCACTTTTTATTGAAACTTTAAAAAAATCCATGTGGTTTAAATTAAATATACACTATGCATGTGTTTTTCAACTACCGAACATTGTCTGGCATATTGCAGCGTGTAAATTCCCTAGGCGTTGATGGAAATACGAGGAGGATGGGCTCAAGAAGAACTTTAAGAGGACGACCTTGGTGAAAAGCGCAGGAGTTCCATCTCCCTGTGTAAATCGCCCATTAACATCTATTTACGTGGATGGCGAAATATGCTTATAGTCCCGCAGTTATCGCACTTTATTGCCTTTCTGTGCACGATAAGTGACTAGGGATTAGGCTCATTATTCTGCTTATTCTTTCTGTTTCCAGATAACCTGATATATCTCTGTTAAGATCCTGACAGTTTCATTTCTCCAATTATTTACCAGTTGATGAAGGGCTTTTAAAAATGGCTTTTCATTCTTCCGTCCGTTTTAAAATGGCTTTTCATTCCTCCGTCTGTTTTAAAATGGCTTTTCATTCCTTCGTCCATTTCACAATGGCTTTTCATTCCTCCGTCCGTTTTAAAATGGCTTTTCATTTTTCCGTCCGTTTTAAAATGGCTTTTCATTCCTCCGTCTGTTTTAAAATGGCTTTTCATTCCTTCGTCCATTTTACAATGGCTTTTCATTCCTCCGTCCGTTTTAAAATGGTTTTTTATTCCTTCAGCCGCTTTGAAATGGCTTTTCCTTCCTCCGTCCGTTATTAAATAGCTGTTCCTTCCTCCGTCGGTTTTAAAATGGCTTTTCATTCTCCCATCCGTTTTAAAATAGCTTTTCATTCTCCCATCCGTTTTAAAATGGCTTTTCATTCTCCCATCCGTTTTAAAATAGCTTTTCATTCTCCCATCCGTTTTGAAATAGCTTTTCATTCTCCCATCCGTTTTAAAACGGCTTTCCATTCCTTCAGCCGTTTACAATGACGTTTCATAAATGGATACAATGACCGTGCATCCTCCTTCCCTCCCCGTCCCTACCCCTACCCCCACGTGGCCAAGGTAACAAGACCCCGTTTACCAGACAGCCCATCCCAAAACACTTCTGTACGATAAGTTTTGTTTCATCTTTAATCATTGCGAGCACTTTATTTTCCACTTTTAACAAATTAGATCATCTAATCAGTTTGTGACGGTCTTTCATCTATGTCCCCCTTTGCCATTGTAAAATGAATGAAATAACAGTGCACGTTGATAGAGACACGTGGTGCTATTTTTAGAATTAAAACAATCAACGTTCACATGCACCGATTTGAAACGATACGTCACATTATGACGAGGCTAATAGTCCTAAAAGGTTTAGGGACCAGGGGGCCAGGAGCTCGAAAGAAGAGATACGATCACTTTATCCTGGGTAAAGTTCATGGACAAAAGGTATAATCGTGTCTTTTTCTAGCCCCACACACGTGGACTTTTTCGTCTCAAGTATGAGTATGCAAAATTCTTTGGCCTGGATTGTCGATTCGTACCCTATGACTTTACGGTTGGCCATCTCAATAAATCACTTAAGACAATGTGTCGGAGTTGAAGTAATCTTGACCCAACTTCGACTGAAATCTCTGCTTTGATATTTCCCACTGGTACGGAGGAACGTCAAAAAGGTCTTCATTTCCTCCAATCAGCGGGAAACGATTGCCCAAGGCCCAAAAATGATCAAGTTACGCATTTCAGAATGGGACACACTGTAACCTCACGGCCCCAGTTGCAAGCCAAACTAAATATAGCGTCGAGTCATGTTGGTATGCAAAGGTGTGGTATTTCATTTGAAGGCCTTTGTGCTGATAGTACGCAAGTCACATAATGTCTATTTTGAGAAAACGTAGGTTGAAGTTTAAAACATTAATAAGTAACAGCTACAGTAGAACATGGTTACAGCGGGACTTTTCGTTCCATAGGGAAAATCCCGCTGTAGGGGTGTTCCCGCTATAGGGATGTAAAGGAGTATAACGTCTGCTTGCTAACATAATGGCCATAATGACTTAAGCCAAAATGAAACTGATGCGTATTAGCACTTCTCTCGTTCAGATCTATTGTCAAAATAAATTAGATGAAAATGCGCCAACAAATATCTGAGATATTGATAATTTTTCATAATGGCCCATGTCACTTTATGAGGTAGGCCAAAATGTTTTTTCCACTTTTCTCGAAACTATAAAAAATGACTTAGGCCATTATGTTAGCAAGCTGACGTTATTTTGTGTGACTCCAGTTGGACAAGCATCCATATGCAAATACAAAAGTGGGTTGAGTGTGTAATTTTGCTTGCTCTTTTAAACAGTAATCATATTTTAATGCTCGTTTTTTGTTTCTACTGGGGAAAAATGTTTGCTACTTTTAACGGACAGGCAGTGTTCTGTTCTCATTTATATTTTAGATATTATGGGTTATAAATCAACTTCTCGAGATAAGGATACAAGACAGAAGGAAGGATTTTGGCATAGATGGGCTTGTCTTTATTGAGTTGTCATGGTGCAATATGCTGGATAATGCATTGAAATGCCATTACTTATCCTTATTGTGTTCAATGATTTCTGTCTGTCATCAGTAGTGTTATGTATTTTGTGATGCATTTCAGGAAGCACACTTTCTCGCATGCAGTATTAGACAGAGGGATTAATGTCCATTTTTGCCATGTATGAAAATATTCTCCTCATATCAATAGTTTCAATTGAAGAGATATAAACAGTCAATCCAGTTCTCATTTCTAATGTCTCGGGAATGATAAGACTTTCATTGTATTCATGTTGCTTTTCGCCTTTTTGCTGTCAGTTTCTGCATACAAAGCTTCATAGATCTTCCACAAGTCCGCTTTGTGAGAGGTTTTTATTCCTCCACTGTTGAACATGTTTTATCACTCTTAATGCCGTCAGCGTTAAAGTTTCTTTTACATTTTTAATGTAATCTCGTTCTTTGGTTTTCTTCTAGATGAGTCTTTCAATAGTTTCTTATTCTTTTCCAGGGCTCTGTTGACTTGTATTTCATTTAAGATTGTTTTGGTTTTAATCTCTTGTTTTAGAGAAAGATTTTATGTCAAATGACATACATTGATGTTAAGTTTGTTTGGTCTGCTATATGTGTCTGAAATATTAGAAAGTTGCAAAAGCTTACTGAATGGCATTGACATTTTGTGACACCAATAAATCCTTTGTTTTTGTTAATTGATAATTTCTCAAGATTTATTAAAAAAGTTGCGAAAGCTTACAGAATGAGATTGACAATTTGTCATGTCAATATATATTCTCAGTTTTTATCTTAATTGATAATCTCTCCAGATTTGAATCGCCCAATTTGTATTACATGGAAAATTTAAAGAATGTTTATAATGTGAATGATAATCACCTCTGTTATGGTAACTGATTCTTCATCTTATCAGGTCTCGTTGTCATTGGAGTTCATTGTCTTGTTGAGAAGTTGGAGTGCTTATTTTGATAGTTTTTGCACTTGTCATTTTCCTTGAGCATATTGATATAATCAGCTAAGCCATTCAAAGCATTTAAACTGTTAACATAAACAAATACTTATGGTTTGTTTTCTATGTTTTTGTATCTACAAGCATTGCTGTAATTACCATGTTGAGTAATATTTTTTGTTTGAAAAGTGTCTGTTTTTAAGCATCTGCATCATTCGGAACTGAAGATGGTTTTCACGACTTTCCGTCTGAGATTTCTAGATTGTACCCAAATTCTTGTTTTTCCTTACTTTAATTTTTTCTCTTTTTCCATTCATTTTTGTCTTCTTGTAATCAAGGTAATTGAGGGAATCAAAAAGAATTTGCAGGGCATATGGGAATGAGAAAAAAGTTTACATAGGATTCACTTACATTAGATAACAAGCTGGAAATATTTCAGATGGTTAAAATGTTGTATATAAATGCATTATCAGTTTCACCCAACTCATACGCATGAAGAAAGTGGCAAATCCGATTTTTCCAGATAATCCCAGAGTTCATAACGTGTTCATTCTGTGACTCAAAATATTAATCACAGCTTCTCATATCACAACCATACTAAAACTATCAGAAAGAAGTGAAATATCAAAATTTTCCCAATGTAATAGACAATTAAAAGAGAGATGTGAATAATGGACTATATAAAGGTTTGTGTTTTATTTTTGCTCACAAGTACTAGTATAGATCATCATGTGATGAATTGTTGGTAATGCCTGATGTCAGGGCTGCATGAGCTTATTGTATTGGAGTATGTCATTAGTTTGAATTTTACGTATGTCAAAATTTACTCTTTTATCATAATAAACACCTAGTTTTGTTCTTTGAATGATTTTTGTGTACTGATACTTTTTATGTATATTTGTAATTGATAAACATTATTAATAAAGTGAAATTTGTATTATTTTTTAATGAAAATTTGCTTTCCTGGTAAATGTTCTCACAAGAATTTTTAGAACAATTTTTGTGTCTACACATTATTACTTTCCATATTGGCTATACAGCATTACATTGTGATTTGTTTTTCATATTATGAGAATTTGTTTCCTTCGAGGTTTTTTTTTTTTTACTTTGACTTCAAAAGAGTGAGGTATTGTCCTAGTTACTTTGTTAACGTCACACCCCAATTCTTGTCTTAGTGATTAAGATTTCAATAAAGATTGACTGTCCCCTTTGTCAACATCCATTGCTTAATTCTTTTTAATACCTCCCTTGTCATGTGCAATGATATACTTGTATCTGTAATTAATATAGTTTGAATTGCAAAGCTCAAAAAGCAAACAGATGACAAAAAATTAGACAAAGCTATGATGATGAAGCTCTTTCATGTAAAGGGTCCTGCCAAAGAAAAATTGTGGTTGTTGTTGGGTGTGTTGTTTTTAGCTTATCATTAAACTTATTCATTTTCTTCCTTTATATGGTTTTGTGATTTAAAAAAAGTATTTTACTTTATGAGACATATTTGTCACATCATTTAATCTTGTGTTTGTTGATCCTAGTCTATTGCATGAAGTAGGAATTTTAACTTAAAAAAAAAAAGAAAGAAAAAAACCCCGTCATATTTATCAGAAAAACCAAAAATATTTTTCACGTCCCTTGCACAACATGTAAAAAGTGCAAACCCATCCCAAAAACATGGTTTACTTCTATTTCTTTATTGAATTATGGTAAGCCCCAAAAACCGTCAAGGTTATAATATGCATGTCTCGTGTAACTTTTGTATGAGTTTTCTTACACCGACAAGAGGTCTGAATGTTTTTGTTTTTAAAGAAATGAATGAAGTATGGTGAGAGAGATTGATGGTGGAAGGAGGGAGGAAAGCTGAAGACAAGGGAGGTAAAAAATTTTGCTGTACAACTAATGCTATGATAGAGATAACTCCCTTCTGAAGGAATACAATAAAGCAGAGTATCAAAATAAAGTATTGCTAAAAGTATAGAAAAACTGCTACTAAATTTAGATACAACAAAGCAATATCTGTTAGTTCTAAGTAGTGAATCACAAAGCCATTTATTGACACATGGAAAAAAGTTATTTAAGGGCCATCAGTTTTATGCAGCTAGACATGCTAATTGTGTTGTACTTGATTTGAAAAAGGAAATTATTATTTGAATTACAGGAAAAAATATATATTAGAAGTAAGAAAAAGAGTCATATGGAATATATTCTTTCTTTCAAGGGGAGATCTTTTTGTTTTGTAGCAGTATCTGACTTTGCCACAAATATGTTAAGTAACAGTGAAACTGCCCAATCTGACGTTCATGTTTGAGAGTCAACTCCGAAAATACATATGGATTAATTGTTGTTGTTTTGTGATGACTACTCGTAGAAGTTATTTTCTACACCAACGTTTTTGTTTGTAAGGGGGTGTATTCTCATGTCCTTATTTGCAATTTTCTTTTATGTTTGTTTGTTTTATACATAAAAGGATTATCCTTACTTTTCATCTTTAATATGTCTGCTCCGTAGCTTTTTCTCACAATATTTAAACTATTAGGGTAACTGTTATACAATTAAACCATATAGAGCTTCCTTGTGAAAAAGATATTGAAAACAAGGCTTCTCCTTTTTTGCACAAAAATTGGTGTCTTTGCACACATCTCACCAAATTAAGGAGTTACAAAAAGACAAACATGAGTCCCTTATCAACTTTCTAATCTATCTTTCAATAATTTTGAATAAGATTTATAAACTGTAATATTGTATTTAAGCGTTTGAGATAAGGGGCCTTTATTACAATAATTTAAGAAAATTTCGGAATTCATTCTATAACAAAATAAATAGATTTTGCATAGATTTGGTATTTTCATGGTGGGGAATGTTATAAATGCAGAACATGAAAGTTTATATTGGTCTTATGTAGACATATAATCTTATCACTTTTTACGTTACTTATCAAATACAAGATAAAAAGAACTGAGTGTATTTTTCTCAATGAACTAAAATTATCGCAAACAAATCTCAGAGGCTCTTTTTTAGCTCATATTAATTGCTATTTTTCATTTAAGCTTAAGGTGATAGAAAAATTTCAGTGAAATTGTCGCTTACCTCTGCGTGTGCATCATCAGGTGTTTAAAAAAAGCCAAGGATTATTGAAAGAAGAAATGAAATTAGTCTGAATTTTAGGTAGGCTGTACGTTTTGTATTTTTGTTTTGTCTTCGTTCTTTTTGTTTCTTAATAGAAAGCTCAAGTTGAAGTTAAATGCAGTAACACAATTTTGAATATGTTTACTTACAAAAACAGAAGGGGGCTGCGGAGGAAACAAAGATATTTCCTTGAAAGTATATAACTGAAGAGCACGTGTTTGTGTACATCTGCTTAATTTTTTAATGTGACGAAGACAGTCTTCATTGTTTTGTGTCGTGCTGTATATGTTGTTCTTTTAATTATTCTTCATATTATTCATTTCGTTTCATCTTGTAATGTTTGTTTTGGTTTCAAGGAAGAGTCTTTTTCTCTTGTCTATATTATGAAATTGAGTCAGGAAAGATAATGTTGAAAGAAGGAAACTTCTTTAAAATTTAAACTAACGAAGCTGTAAGCTTTTCAAATAATTATTGAAAGAATTCAGGTACCGGTAGCTGCCTGTTGACCTAAAATATTTTCAGGTTGTTATGCTGCCATCAGTTTTAAAAATATGATTTTTCATAAAACTAAAACAATTTTAGTTTAGTCTGCATCATCGTCTCAAGCTTTATAAGTCATGAATCAATTCTATTGACACATATTAAGTGCCCCATTGTCCAAGATTATGAGTTCACTTTTATTATGAAAATAAGTATAAGTTGAATCTCATCGATTTATTGTATATATTCTTTTTATTTGAGTAGCAATTTTTATTAAATGAAAGTTATGTGGCCTTTCCGATGAAGAGATTAACCAAATATCAGATAACAAGACTACATACTGCTATTGTCTTGATAAACATATCTCCTCACTATTAGGCGACTGAATAATGATCAAAGAAGAAATTTACGGACTACATTGCTTCCAGAATCAAGACAGAAGCAGGGCTGTCAACTTGCTGATAAAAAGTGGACTTGTATTCTTCTTATTTCATACGGTTTTATGGTTATCTATTCAAACAATATGAGATTTTTTGTTATTATTTGTAGACCCCATTACAACTTAAAACTCATGTGATATGCAAATAAATATTTCAAACCTTTTGATGTTGTAACCTAGATTAATCTTATTAGGCCCCTTTCGATACAGCATCAGCCATTAATCAGTCATTCAGGGACAAGAATGCTTTTTCATAAATTTTCTAACTTTTTAATTTACAATGCCCACAATCTTTCAGAGAAGTTTCTTCATTAGAACAATATATATAAATGCAGGGGACCACAAAAATGAAGATCAGCAAATGAAAACTTCTGGGTTTCACAAACTGTTCTGTTTGCAATGTTACGCCGTACTTTCGTAGCTCTACAGTGCTGTTCTTTTTGGTCAGCAACATCCCTCTTTTTGTGTTCAGCAAGTTGGCAGCTCTGCATTACTAATTAACCAGGCAAGTTTAATCCAAATCTTAAGTCGAAATGCTAGTTGTTTCAACAGTGGAATTTATTACCCATGACATACTTGTCATCTGCTGTTGGTGTGTATCATACATTAAACAAGTTTTTGCTGATCTTGAGGAGTGAAAGACCATGAACCAAGAAATGTTCATGAACTTATTCCCCCAGTCCCTCATCATGTGGTGTGGAAAAGAAAAAAGACGTGAGTGACGTATGAGTTATGTACATTAGTTTTGGTCTTTTTCCAGTAAGTATGCGTACTTCAATTTTTGCATTTCTAAAAGGGAAACTTGGAAAGAAAATTGCTACATTACTATGTTGCTGTCAGGATGTATTTTGGTATTACAAGAATATCTCTCATGTTTGAGGTTTAAATCTTTTGACCCCTAAGGTTCATAAAATGAACATGTAAAAATTTTCAACAACAGCAACAACAAAAGAGAAGGGAAACAACATCTAAATGATGATAAATTATCATTATATTATATCATGTCTCGTCAGTAAGTAAGATATAACTTTTTTTTAATGTTGATATTTCTGTCTTGTCAGTAAGTAAGATGTAACTCTTTTTTTTTATGTTGATATTTGTCTCGTCATTAAGTAAGATATAACTTCTTTTTTTTTCCTTTTTTTTTTCATTTGAATGAAGGAAATTGCAATTTCTATTTAGATTCAAGAAAAGGTACTGTATGAATTGTTAAGCCTGGATTTCAAGATTATTTACATTTTTAAAAACCATAAATGTGCCACTCTGATTACAGTAGTTGAGTTTAGTCAATTATAAACCCAATAAGGTTAGTTACAAAGAAACAAAAGGTTTTATCCATTATGATATTTCATCAGGGTTATTTTTTTTCCATCAAGTGAAAAAATGTGGGTGAGTGTGTGTGTGTGTGTGTGTGACACTGAGTAAATCTTTTTGTGTTTCATGGAACCAATTTGGGTAAATTTCATACTGTTTGGGATAATTTTTTGTGCGTGTGTGTCTGATGCTCCATTTGTTTCAAGGATTATTTTTGGGTGTTGTCAGGCTAATTTGCTTGTCTCTCATTCTTTCCCGTTGTTTTTCTCTTTCACTCTCCTATCCAGTTCTTGTTGATGCGTTTGCAGGTGCTCAAGGAAGCTCTTTCTTGCTTTTCTCTCTGGATAATTTATCTTCTCATCTTGCTGTGTCTTCTTCATTCATCCTATGATGCCTATAAGTGGTTAAGAAAGTCAATTTCCAATGCACAACCAAACCATTCATCCCCTCACATACCTAGCACTCTACCCTTTCATTATTTCTCATAACTCTTTTTTTTATTCTCCAAGAAAGTTTTCTATAATTTAATATTTGCTCTACTTGTTTGGTCCGTCTTCACCCCAAACCCTAACATTAGTGACCTTTTTATTTTATTTATTTTTTCTTCCATGCAAAGGATTCAATATGTGTTTATACGGAGCTATTTATTATTCTTGTTTTCCTATTCTTCCTATTAATGCAGCGCATGCATGTTTTTTGTCTTGTCTCTTGCATAAGTCAACTTGGATCTATTTAGATATGGATATTATATTTGCATTAACAAACACCTTTTTTTCCCTCATTCATCCATGCCTCCCTCGTGTCCCCGAACCCCATCCCACCCAACCCCATCCCATCCCACCCAAACCTCCCCCCCACCCCACCCCCCTTCCCATCCCCATCGCCCATCCACTAATCTTTCCCTCACCTACATACTTGTTTTCTTTCTTCAGCACACCTGCCCATTGCTCCAGCACTCCTTTCATCTGTTCTCCACATTAATATAACTATTTCTCCATGAGAATATTCGGTATGACAGGCAGCAGTGTGCCAGATGTTGAAGAAGAGAGGTCGGAAGAGAAGCTGCTACTCTTGCTGTTGACGGGGGGAGGATTGGATAAAGGTTGCCTGCACCATCACCCGCGGAAACCTTGAAAGTGGCCCTACCTTTGGATCTTTTAGTTCTCCATCATTGTTATTTGAAAGCCCAATTGATGTCTTTTGTTTCAAACCTTAAATGAAATCATCCTTGTTTTATTATTATTATTAATGCAAACCTCATACCAGAGGCATTTATATTGCAAGCAATGTGATAGCGTTCTGTGATAAACATGCTTTTTTTATTTTTATGTAGAAGACTGGTAAAAAATTTCAAGATGGCTTCAGAAAGACAATGATTTCTATACTACAATTACATAAAAGTGTTGTATAAAAAGTTACTCAAGTCTTTCATTTCATTTTAAATTTAAAAAGTTACATAAGCCTTTCAATTCAACTTATTTTTTGCAAGTTGCTGTTATTTTCTCGTCATATTGGAATGCCCTAAAAGAGTTAAGAGTAAATTTTTCCTTATTGAATCTCAAATGTGTACATATGAATTAGTAAAATATAAGAAGGATATTTAAAACCATCAGTACCCCAGTAAAATGCATTCATCGGCTGTAGTCTTTTTGACTACATTTCACTTTTAATGATTTTAAACACTTCATCTTCTTATCGAATACCAGTACATTAAAATTATTGTTTCCTCCGCTTTTGTCAAGAAATCTGGTATGAAGTCAAGATTATAAGCAAATGAAATAAACTTTATTCTATGGCATATGAGGCTTGCATTGAAAGTAAGAGACTTGCACTGAAAGAAAGTTGCGTTTTCTGGTAAATCTATAGGATGTGTATATACAATATTTATATACAGTATATGATGGTCTCCAATTGTGTATTGAGAAAATTTATGCTTGTATCGTTTGAAAACACAAAAGTCAATTGACATGTCCAATCCACGTATAATTATTTTCTTCCTTTTCACGTCAGACACTCATGTCACTCAATACCAATTTTGCGGCATACAATTTTACTTTTGTTCAATTTTACTTTTGTTCTTACCAGTCTCAGCTCTTTTTCACCATGACCGGATTCTAAACCAACTACCGGAAGTAGTGGTCATATCAAAACATTTTATCATTCACTCAGTGAATGCATTACTGTTGTTTCTACAGCTGTTTTTTATATCATATTCAAAGGTCAGTCTTTCAGTCTCAAATTCAGGGCATTAGTACTGTAAACAGTCCATCTACAACTGTTCATTATATCACTAAATCTCAGTGCATTAGCATTATGAACATTTCTTCTACAACTATTCATTGTATGACATACAAAGTTAAATTATTCAATCTCAATGCATACTACTACTGTGAACAGCTGTCCCTCTACACTGTTTATTATAATAATTATGTGATGTTCAAAATTAAATTAATCAATCTCAATGCATTATCTACTGTAAACAGTCTTTCTACAACTGTTCATTTTATCTTTCATGATATTCACAGCTAAATCATTCAATTTCAATGCACAACTACTGTGAACAGTCCTACAGCTGCTCATTATAATAATTATATGGTATTCACAGTTAAATTATTCAATCTTATTGCATTACTATCAAAAACAGTCCTTCTACAACTGTTCATTATATGGTATACAAAATCAAATCATTCAATCTCATTGCATTGATTTATATACTATTAACAGTCCTGTAACTGTTCACCAACTGATGTTCAAAGTAAAGAAAAGCGGAGTCTCAACCACTGAATTTACAAAAAAATATTTTTTTTTAAATATGCTTTTGAGCGCTTTTGTCTACATACCATGTTTACTTGATGTTCATGCTTTGAATAAAGTATATGTATATAGTGGCAACATTTTTAGCCTTTGCATGTTTTACTTTTACCTTACCTGGCTTGAAAACAGATTATTTGTCTTTTGACATGCCTGTCTGTCTCTATCTCTGTCTGTCTGACTGTCTGTCTGTCTGTCTCTCTCTCTCTCTATTTATCTCTCTCTCGTTACCTCTCTCTCTCTCTCTCTCTCTCTCTCTCTCTCTCTCTCTCTCTTTCTCTATCTCTCTCTCTCTCTCTCTCTCT
>JAUEKT010256863.1:0-12736 GCA_031762655.1 Doris verrucosa
ACATACATACATACATACATACATACATACATACATACATACATACATACATACATACACACATACACACATACATATACACACACATATATACACACATAACAGCCCAATACTCTGTGATGCTTGCGCTCAAAGATGTCATTTTGTGCTTGAGTCCTTATTTTGTTTGTTTTATAGAGAGTTCTTTTTCATTCAACCTGTTCTTTCAACAGCAAGTTGTATTACAATGCGAATTACCATTTGTGGTAGCTTTAGACACACCCCAAGCAATGCATGCTTTCAGGAAACCAAATCATCAAGGTGTTGGCACCTCTCTTCACTTTCAAGTCCAGAATGTCGTGCAACAATTTTCATTTCACTCTGCCATTGGTTTTAAGCTCAAGTTCTAGTGTTTGCTTTCTACAAAGATATTGCCGTCTTTTTATTCTTCAAATATTTAATTTAATAATTTTTTTATCACTCACAGCTCGATATTAGATTAGTGACATGTTTTTGGTCTTCATCATCATTGCATGAACTTTGGTGTGTGGTGGTCTCACTATTTTGCCTTTTCACCAAGTGCCTTGCCTACGATGCAAAGCTATATAAACTCTTATGCTGAATGGATTTGGATTTATTTTTTTTTTGTTTAATGCAAGATTTTTACATTTTTGTATATGTCTTTTCATTCTTCAAGGGATTTTCTTATTATTATGGTTACTCAGAGATTTTTTTAAAAGTTAACATTTTTTCGATTTTAATGATCATTGAAGCCGTCATAATGGTTAAACTTTAAAGTAGAGTTAATGTTAAGGCACAAGTTAAGGCACAAGTTCCTATGGCTTTATGAGAATCAGTTGAAAGCAGTATAAGTTCTAGCTTACATTAAACCATGCAACAGTCTGATCTTCTCTTGTTCAGTTTTGCATCACAGAAACTTTGAAAAAATCTCACTGTATGATGTTTATGTAATTTGACAGTATTATCCAGAAAGGCTTTGTTATAATGGTGGTAAATGGCGTTTCAAGGGTACTAGGTTCAAGCCCCACTCATAGTATGTTATATTTTTCCTTGGGCAAGAAAAGTTAGCAGTTTCACTCATTTTGACAATGTGGGTCACTCCTACTGCATTCAGCTTAGTTTAATGACAATTTGTATTCCTTTTTCCATGACAATTGGAATACAAGATGTGACAACTTTTGATGCCTGCACGACAGTAAATTTCTCTTCTTTTTTCTTTTCAAGTTCAGTAGATGTTGACATCACATTGATGCATAAAAAAATTATTTTATTTTCTTCTTATGCATTTGCAGTCTTTCAACTTATGACTTCTCTTACCTACCAGCCTGGCTGTTACAATTTTTGAGGAATAAAGGATCAGATAATTTTATCCTTCAACTATATCCATCTTACATTATTTGTATCCTGCTCCTTTCTTTCCTCTTCAAAATTTGACTGAAAGTGGAAGTGAAAAATTGCGCATTATTTCTTTCAAATATCCATTCCTCCCTCGTCTTTAATTTTATGGAAATTTCATTTTACTCCCGAGGTGTTTTAATTTTAGCATGTTTTAATTATTTTATGAGAATGATTGCTTGGATTTCTTTCTTGTGTATGATTTTGGGTTTGGCACCAGTGTTGATTGTTTGCTGTCTTCATGGACATTGGCCTTGCTGATATCATAAGATGTGCTGTCTGTGCTTAGTTTGTTTTATAACATCCGGTTTGTGCCTGAGCACAGTCAGTGTCACGCTTTTAAGTGTTTAATCAGCCGTAGTAAGAATGTTAAGGCTTTTGTTTATAATCCTCTTGAAAGAAATTTTAAAGTTTGCAATTTTAAACTCAACCTTCTATGATTCGACAAAAATTCGGAATGTTTGGTTTTTGGTGGGGTTTCTTTTTCTTTTCCATTTTTTCATTTTTTTCAAATATATTTATTTTCTAAGAGTTGTTCATAACAGGTCAGTTGTGTTTTTCGGTTTTCTGAAGGAAAACTGTTTAGAACGAAACATATTTCAATCATTAATTTGAATGTCAATTCCCCATATGAGACCCCACATCAACATTTCATTTTCAAAGAATGATCTAGCCTTGATCGAACCATAGTTTCATCCATTGCGATAACCTTGGGTTTAAAGTCTCGTACCATAAACTTGACTTCAACGGTGCCTCTACTGTTATATATAACATTCAAATCTGATGATCCCTTGGTGAAAAGTAACGAGTAATCACGTGGCCATTTCTCTGTTTCGTTTCTCACTTTGGTTACTGTAGGTGGCAGTGAAGACCCGAACCACTTGAGAATCGTGGAAGTGGAGCAGAACGCCGCTGGCTCTCTGGGCATCAGTGTGGCCGGTGGCCTCAACAGCCCCATCGGAGACGCCCCCGTCATCATCGCCTCCCTGAGTCCTTCGGGACCAGCCGCACGCTCTGGAAAGCTGAAAGTGAGTACATGTGGAGATCTTCCAAATTAGTTTATATATTTATATAGTTTATATTAGTTTGTACCTTACCTGCACCCTAGTCTGGGGACGCAGAAAAAGATATAATGACTATCTCTCGCCACTCTACTGTTGTCTGTAATCCCGAGGGTGCCACTCAGTTTTAGATCTGTCCATTCTGTTATGTGAGGCATGGTGGCCGAGTGGTAATGGCGTCAGACTGCGGACCGAGAGGTATGGGGTTCAAATCCCATCCGCGACCATCGCATTTTTCCTTGAGCAAGAAATTTACTCACAATTGGTTTATTTGACTTAGGTGTAAATGAGTACCAGCAAGGGCTGGAGAGTAAATCCTGCGATAGACTAGCATCCTGTCCAAGGGAGGATCTTGTATTATCTGTTCCGCTTAATGCTACGGGAACCGGGATAAGCTCCGGCTCTTTGGGTCTGTCAAGGCCTAGAAGAAACTTTACTATACCTAACCTGACCTCTAGTCTGGTTGGCCGTGTGGGCGCAGAAGTAGATATATAGCAACTATTTCTCGCCATTCTCAGTTGTTATATGCAACCCTGAGGGTGTCGCTCAGCTTCAGATCTGTACATTCTGTTATTTTGTTCTCCCAGTTCTTTTTCTTTCTTCCGCCTCGTACTGTGCCTTGCAGTATTGTCTTGGCAAGACCTGATGTGTTTTTTAACTGTGGTCAGATCTTCATGGGGCAGTTAGGTTATAGATCTATCAAACCAGGAGTTTCTTCCTCTTTCAGATCCTCCTACTGGTTGTAGGATCAGAAGTATGTTTCTATATCCCCCCTCAGAGGCTTGTCATTTGCATCATCCAATTTATTCCCTCTTTTTTTTTCCACTTTGTTCTTTTATCATTTTTTGTTCTTTTAACTTTCCTAGAGCCTATACAAGGTAAGAAGACGTTTCTGTTTATAATTTAGATTGTTATGACTCCTTATTCATTATTTCCTTTATGTGTTGTAACACAAAACAAAGATACTCTTTAGATTCATATATGGTATCAATATCTTGTCAGACTGAATGTTATCTATCTATTCAAAATAAAACACAGTGGCCTGTTTTGATATGTAAACATTTTCTTTTTTAGTTGTTTTTTGTTGTTGGTTGGGTTGGGGTTGGTTGTTTTTTTTTATATTTACGTCTTACAGCTTTTAAAGGCATAAATAACAGTTTCATAAAAGTTCCAATACATTCTTGCGGGTTGTCTCGTTCTCTAGGCTGGAGATAAAATCCTGGTCATCAATGGTCTTTCAACGGAAGGCATGACCCACGAACAAGTTATTGCGACCTTGAAGGCATCTAAAAAGGTCACTCTCCATGTTGTTCAAGGTAAGCACACCGCCACTGCACCACCAACACAGGCCACATGTACACTCAAGAACCTATGGTATGCCTACATAATATATTTGACCCTTATCTCACATTTTTCTTACTTTGAGAAACATATAACAATAAAATGAAATGGTAATTATGGCAAGGTGAATTGTCGGTGACACCATGAACTAACATAACTGCCGTTTCAAGGTCGAATTTCAGTCCATGATGTGGATCATTGAATACCGCTACATATTTCTACATGATTGCAAGTTTTGTTATGAATATATTCATTCCATTTTAAGACTATCACAGAGAAAATGATAGCAATTTTGAAGTGGCCAAGGGAGTTACATCGCTCTTTGCTCTAAAATGACTGAAATGTCAGTTACGCTACTTTGTTGTTTCAGGGGTGAAATGTGCGATTGACATAACCGTTTAATCCAATGGATTATATTAAATCTTAAAGTGCAGACAATATTCTTGTGTATGTAGTTTTTTCCCTCCTACACATAGAAGAATGATTTTGTTGAATTGGAACAAGAGCCAAAAAAAAAAAATGAAAATCCAAATATTGTAGATAAGTTTGCAAACTTTGATTTGATTTCACTGTTGATTATACTTAATGACAATATTATTATGACAAAGATTTATGTGTGGGCTTGTGAGTGAAGTGTATTATATAACTCTTCTTGTGATAAAAAGCTATTTTAAAAATTGCATTTTAAAATGTTGTATGGACATAAGTTAAATACTTGCCTTAGTTTTACAAATTGTAATAATTGAATGATTTTATCTACCACTTATAATGTAAAGCACTTTAAGATTTCAGGGGGAAATGCTATAAAAATACAATTTACTTATTTGTTATTATTTCTCACTCATCCGCTGTGGTGCCTTGTGTTCAGGTGAGGCCACAGCCGTGTCGGTCAGCAAACCCAGGTCTCGCCAGGTCAGTGCCGACATGTCTGACATGCCTATGAAGGATGTCAACATCGACTTTGAAGATGATGGGTAAGAGCCATTCAAAATATTACATCTTAAATTTCTGTTTACCTGCTGATACACTTGGTTAATAGGGCTCCTTTTTTCTGAAGATTCTCTATCATAAAAGCTAAGAGCAAGCTTCCTTCCATTTGGAGTTTCCACAAATGATCACATTATTATCAACTGTATTTTTGCCTCCCATTCTATGCTTTTGTGAGAAAGACTTAATGCTTGTCAATATTATGTCTCTCAGTTTTCCTATACACTTTCTGCTCTAATTCATTCCTTCAAATCCCATTTCTTCTTCTAATAGATGTATGTCTTCTTTATCTTCTGGCATTGAGATTTGAAAACTTTTTGCAATTAATAATAATATATTAGCATTGTATGTTCATAAGATATACCTGAATCACAAATCTGTTCTTTAATTTTCACCAATGTTTTCAATCAGCCATAGCCATAGGGACCTTCAAGATGGTTTTTGTTTCCTAAAAATATAACTTGAAAAGTTAGACAGTATGTTGTGTTTACATTGGTATGGAACAACACTTTTGGAACACTTTGTTTTTTCTCATGAGGTGTCATAGAATACAATGCATCCTATGCCAAAAAAAGGTGATCCAATCTTAGAATAAATACCGATTTGGGAATCATTCAAGGAATTCAGTGAAAAAAACTTACATTTCATTTGAGTTTTTCATTTATACTGGAATTGAGTTTTTAACTTATATTTGAATTGAGTTTTAAATTGGTATTGAAATTGAGTTTTCAATTTGATATTTGAATGAGTTTTTAACTTTTATTTTAATTAAACTTTTAACTTATATTTGAATTGAGTTTTTAACAACCGTAAACTTTCACTGATGGAGTTTGAGAGTGTTGAATCATACCACTGTTTTAACTTCATTCACATCTTCGTTTCTATACCCCGAGGGGAAATTTGAAAGAGTGTCCGTACTCGTATCGTTTTCCAGACAACCACCCCAGTTCAAAACCATCACCTTGAACCGAGGTCCAGAGGGACTGGGGTTCTCCATCGTTGGCGGTCACGGCAGTCCACACGGCAATCTGCCCATCTACGTCAAGACGGTCTTCAACAAAGGGGCTGCGGCCGATGAGGGGTCCCTCATGAAGGGGGACCAGATTCTGTCCGTCAACGGCCAGTCTCTGGAAGGCTTCACCCACGAGGAAGCCGTCAACATTTTGAAAAACACGCAAGGAGTAGTCACCCTTGGAATCTTGTCTTGATGTGGCGAAAGAGAGAGGAATTCAGGCTATCTGTATCGGCATCAAACCATTTTTGGCCTTATTCAAGTCAATGCTTGGACATTTTGTGTGATGTTGTAGAGGATCCTTTCGATTCAGTGAGGGGTTTTTTTGTAATAAACAACAGGGTTGACAGAGTAGAGCAATAGACTATAACTGAATGGAAAGTGTTTATTTAGGTTACAGGTTAACTCCCCATCCTTTCCACATGAGGTGAGATGAGGAGAATGTTTTAAAACTTGTTTTATTGTATCGGTTAAATATGAATATTTCTGCGTTTTATTTTTAGCTTAAAAAAGAGTATTTCATCTCTTCTTTTTTCTAAGTGCTGTGAAGTTCTAACATTCCATGTTCATGTCAAGTGTTGGCTCATACAATTTTCATACGTGATTGATTTTTCATGAATACGTAGAGATCAATTTGAATCAGTTGTCAGAAGAAATGCCATTTCAGTTTGTTTCAGTTAGGAAACGTATTTTATTGAATATTTTTTTTATGCATGTGAATTCTACAGGTTAAATTTTGTGTGATATTTTTTCATACAAACAGTTTTGATTCATGATTTAATCTACAGATTATTCAATTGTCAATTATACACAACATATCAAGAAATCATTTTGATGTAATATATGATCAAATGTAAAGCACGCCGAAGGCACTACGTGTTTACTGCCTGCTTCTGCTTAAAACATTTGCCTACCGTACTGTATTTTCCATATTTTGAGAGAAAAAAAATACTCCTCATTCATAAATCTTGCCCTATGCTTCCATCTCTGTTTCCATTACATGAAGTGAATGAATTGTGGGTTCGACATTTTGAATGTAACTGCTTCGAGAGATGATATCATAATGATTTTTTTTTTTTTTTCAGCAAACTTCTGTGTTCTTTTCTAATGATCTTATAGTGACATTCATACTACCGTTAGGTTGACAGTGTTCACACTTGCAATCATCAACCAGACTAAAGTTCACACAGCTTTATATGTATGTATCTTATTTGCTTGTCAATCCCAGGGTTTATTTATAATTTACTATTCACCCTCCCCTCCCCTCCCTGCCTCTCAATCCTTTTTTTTTTTTACCCCCATTTGAATAATTTTCTACATCCAGGACTATATTTATAAATCTAAAAACGTGTGACTGCAATAATCATCCTGGCCTCTGAACGTTTTTACAATTTTCTGTTCATTCCTTTAATAAAAATAAAAATTGATGGATTTACAGAAAACAATTTTAATATAAAAATAGTATTTACCACTATCTGACTATATACAAATGTACAAACAATTGAAGATAACATCTGCTTTTCACTTAATTCTATAATCGAAATAAACAGGATTATTCAGGAAAATGTTGAAGAGAGAACAAAGCGGAAAAAAAAAATTACCCTTTCGCAGGATCACTACCTGTCAATGATAATTCTCCTTTTGCCTTTAAAATAATCAAATTAAAAAAACTATTGCCAGCACAAGGACAGGTAAATTTTTGTCAAGGCAAGTACGCAAAGCAACAATAAACTGATATCCTTTTACAATAAGTGCCCGAAAAGAATATGTCTGCTTCATGCTATGAAATATAGACTGAGTTGCGGTTCCATAGCTGAAGGGATTGAAAGGATGTCATTTTTCTGTGACTTTCTGTTGATGTTGAGGTCACAGTGGGTAGGCTGCTGGACTTCAGGCCAAGAAATCCAAGGTCATGCTTAGATGGGACTTTAGGACCCTTGGGTAAGGTATTTTATTTGGCCGCATGGAAATACTACTGTGTAAGTCAATGTTTCCTGATGTTGACTTAAAGCAGCAGTATTTCCAGGTGATGATTTAATCTCATTCAATACTTTTCTCTTTCAACCCAACTAGCCGCAAATGGGTACAAGCACCTGCTCCTGTCCCAGAGGGAATTGCTCTCTCAACAACAGGACAAGCGCTCAATAGGTCAGGATGTCTTTACAAAACCTTCCTTCCCTCCTGTATTTCTTGGTGCCTCAGTCTCAATGTGCAAGGCAGGAGTCGTATCATATTAATAAATGTCATGTTCTAAACATATATCTGCTGTGATTTGCTTTTTTTCGTTTAATTTTCCGTTGCACCAATGCAAGTCATAGAGAATGCTGTGACCCTTTTATTTTTTGACAGAAAAACTGTAGAATTTGAAAATGCCTCATCTTGCACTGCAATCCTATGTACAAGAGAGCAACCTTCCTCCTGTGTCACCCATAGCGCATATCTTTAAAGAAAGCATCCATGAAATTTTGCTGATGTAGTTATATGTTTAGAGCAAGACATTGCCGGTCTTGTATCATAAATCAAACGGATCACAGTGTGTCAGATTTTCATCAGTCCTGATATAAATTTCCATGTAGCTGATCACTGACTTCGCTTTTGTCTGGTGTGCAGTGAATGATCACTTGTGTTTGGTGTTTGAAGCATTTGCTTTCTTAAGATGACAAAGTTCGGGAACCCTAAAACTATCATCCTTCTGTGGTATGCTTTTCTAAAGATGTTCATTCCAAATTTGCATTTATCACCCTCTGGTGTTTCCGCAAGACTGTACACTGCAACATTTTATTTTGAATGGCATTTTGAAAACATCTTTAATCATTGTCTATATAAGGAAAGCAGTCCCTAGAATGTATTGATTTTAATTCCTGTGTTTGGTTTAGCTTTCTAAGGCTCATTCCTGACAGTTGTGGAGTTTTTTGTTATGTGTCTTTGTCAGCTTCTTAATCGAAGTAATAACTGACTTAATACTGTCAATTTATGTGTATGCCCTCTTCTCATTCCCTGTGTGTAAGTGTGTAGGGTACACATGGATGTATGTGTGGGTTCAAAGTCTTTATTTCATTTCAATATCTTGAATGGCTGACTACAGGGTTTGTTATTTTTAAACATATTGTAACAGGGATTTATTCTGTTTGATTTTACTCCTGATATAGAGATAATAGGCAGGGTAATAAACTGAGGAACGAGGCGTATGAAATGACGACAATAGGATAAGAATTTTACATCTGATGCCTTCGGTGCATACATTTGTGTTGATTTTTTTTTCTATATATAACTATGCTCCAGCAATTAGATTATAATGTTTATGCGAATATTATTTATACTTAAATGATTACAAACAGAATATGAGGTATTGTATTTAAGCCTTGGGATTTTCTTTTTCTTTTAAAATTCGAAATGAAAATATAATCTCGTTTTGAAGCTACGTTTAGGGGATTAAACATTTCACGATTTTGTTTCATGAATGTGTTTGAAAATGCATTCTGAAAGTTTATAGTCAGGAGTATTGAATGAAACATCTAATAGCTTTCCTTAACTTCAGGGAGTATCACATACATAGTGTTGACATTTATCAAAAAGGCCATGTTTTACCATTGTCTTGATTGTGAAATTATTTTTGGGCTTGTACCGAATATGCAGCACTTTCAGGAATAGATTAAAATCTTGTAGTTCCACTTGACATATGGTGTGTTACGCGCAGAGATGGTCAACACTTGGCAATTTATGGGATTGAATGGTAAAACTTTTGAACTACCAGATTCATAAAAAAAAACTTCATTTTCGAAAAACGTTCAAATTTGTAAAGGTTTAAATTCTGCCAGTAGCCATACTTTCCTATCACAAATTCTAAACCAAACCTTGATTGATTGATAAGCTTTTCATCAATAATTTCTAAGATGCCATTATTTTTAATTTGTAGACAGGTTTTTTTAATTGTATGTTTATCTATTGAGGTTGTGCACTTTTTATTATACTGTCTTTACTTTGTTTGTGAAAGATAATAATGAGTAGTGAAATGAAATGCTTTTAAAGACTTTTTCTTTAACTTTCAATGTTAAGATCGCATCTACCTTAGGAATTTGAAACAGTTGTGAGTCGTGTTTTTCGTTCATCACAGATCAAAGTATAGAAGCTTGCTTGAAGTTTGGCTTTTGCAGTGGTTTTCTTTTTCCTGAAGATTAAATTTGCTTATCTTTTCTTTAATATGGGGAGTAAAAGTACATGTAATAGAGAACTTTTGGATGTCCTTGGGTGGGTAACATTTTATATTAATAATAAATGCTAAATTTGTGTTCTTTTCATTTTTAGTTCTGCTTTCTTTTTATTGGATAACACAGGGGAAGAGGTGTTAATAAATTTCATGGCTTCAAAATTTATTTTTCTGTATAATAATATACAATATATGGTCTTGTTTTGATCTTCCTAAACACTTTCAGTGGTAAGCCACAATTTTCATGGTACATTCTTACATATTCTACAGCCCATGGATCTGTGTTTGCTTTTTCCTTCCCTTTTTTTTTTTGTAAAAAATTTGGTTTGGTGTTTATTTTTTGGACCTTATTTTAGTAAGAAACATGTTATGAGTTGTCTTTAATATGATTCTGGAACTAATGAATGAGTGACTATTTTCAAATTGTGCATGGGAAACGTATGAACATTCAGAGGGTATAGTTAATTGTTTTTGTTTTTTTACCATCACTTTATTTTGGTACCTAAATTTGTTATACAGCTTTGTACTACACAAAGGAAGTCTACAGTCTACAGTTTTATTCTATCTCTCAACAAATATACAGAAAGAAAGGAAGTGTGTTGCGTAAATCTGTAACAAACTGTTCCTTTCTACAATATCGCTCCATTTTCTTTTTGGATAAATGGAGAATATTAATCACATTATTTCTGACCTGATGAAACAAATTTGTATACATAAAATATTATGTTGCATTTTATATACTTTCATATATGCTCTTAACTTTTGATAAATAAAAAATGCTGTAGCCATGTTTTTATAACTTGTTTTTGTTTCTTCCCTTCCTTTTTCAAATTGTACCTGTACATTCAAATTTATCACCCTCACAGCCAAGATCAGTTTCCAGACTTTGTACCAAATAAATACTTATATACCAAAACAACTTTGGTCTGGCTTGTTTGTTTCTTATCATGGACCGTGTACGACAAAAATGGCAGTTTTTAACTTACAAAGGCATGGTGACTGAGTGGTTAGAAGGTCGGTCTGCTGACTGAGCGGTACCAGGTTAGAATCCGTATCAAAATAATTTCAACTACTTCACCTCACTCAGGTGTTATTGAGAGATCCTGGCTCCCAGGGGAGGCAAAGTAATTGAATGACCCTTTAAGAAGAAAGACAAGGAAGGCTCTCACTAATGGACAGAAACAAATCGTCGTTGATAACGCATACTAAAGTAAATGACATTAATTAGAGAGACAGATAGGCCAGTACACAATATACGTGTTATTGACGACAAAATATCGGCACCACAGACCTCTGTGTCGGCACACAACGCTTCGTTGGAATGAAATGGCTTGCAGGGGGTAATTGATGTACAGTCTGTGAGCCTGCACCTGTGCGGGGATATAGACTCTAAATGCATCTTTCCCTTTCAAAGATCCTGGGTGGATATTGCAGTGCCCAATTTGGGTTGGTGGCCATCACTATGATCGCCATTGCCTTTCACCTCAAACAATCTTCCTCCAAGTTTGCTATGGGCTTCTCCTTTGCCTGTGTCCCTGGGGTTTCCATTACAACGCTTGTCTATGCTGCTCTCCTGGTAACAGTGGGTGGTGATTTACAGTGGAGTCCGTTTAAGATAAACTCATTGCGACCAGAAAAAGTTTATCTTAAGCAAGGTTTATCTTATCCGTTTTCAAGGGGAACAACCTTTCAATTGAAAATGAGTGATAAGTGATAGATAAAAGTTTAGTCACGGTCGTTGAACAAAAAGAGAGAGGGGCACGAGACGATTCTCGTGCAACCTGTGCAACCCTTGCCTCTCGCTCTTCATCCAGGCCACTCCACAGTAAGCCCGAGAACACAGAGGCCACCGATTTCGGTCACCTAACCACTAAGCGCCGTAAGTTATAGGAATGTCTCTATACACCTGTACATGAGCACACAGTCACGGCCTACTCTCTGCGCCGATTTGCGGAAGCGGTCGCGCCGTACTTTATAGGAACGAAGTTGTGATTACTACTCGCCAATTATGTCACCGATACACCAATTATGTCACCGATCCACCGAAACTTATTCGGTGGCCTCTATGTTCTCGCCCTGATAGTCTAGGCCTATATAAATTTGGTGTAGTGCGTGAGCCAGTGACCGTTTCAAGCTTGGTCAAGTGATTATGATTGGCTCGCATGCAATTGCGTGCTGCCGAAGGGGGCCGGGGTTGGCGCGCGGAGATGGGAAAAAAAGGCCAGTATGGCACAGAACAATTTCTTTTAACAGGACCAAAACTGATTTATGTTTATGAAAAGCCGACTTGGATTAGTTGCCTTATACATGTGAAAAAACGGAACCGGATATTAAGATGTGGACTCCACTGCATGTTGCTTTTGCTTCTTGGGGGATGGCGTTAGTTTTCTCTATAAAAAGGACTTCTCCACAATGTCGTTATTTAAATGCAGCCCACCTTCTACTACATGTACTACTTCTAGAAGCGCTAGCAGCGGAGTGACAAGGCAGTCAGATTTGAATTTGAGACCTCGCGGTCCTTCAGGTGATGCTCACCCTGGTCGCAACCGTGTGGGTGGTCCAGATCTGGATAGGGGGCGTTGGGGTCCCATCGTACGGAGTGTGGTAGGCGAGGGGGAGAGAGAGGGGGGGGAGAGAAAGAGAGAGAACGAGCGAAAGAGAAAGCAGGAGAGAGCGCGAGAGAGAGAGAGAGAGAGAGAGAGAGAGAGAGAGAGAGAGAAAGAAAGAAAGAAA
>JAUEKT010256974.1:0-12736 GCA_031762655.1 Doris verrucosa
GAGAGAGAGAGAGAGAGAGAGAGAGAGAGAGAGAGAGAGAGAGAGAGAGAGAGAGAGAGAGAGAGAAAGAGAGAGTTTTTATCGTAAGTGAAAGTGTGTACAGGGTGTCTAAAAAGCGTTATTCACGAAATTCACACCGACTTCGGCTATATATAATATTCAAATGATTGTAATAACATATTACACGTCACTGCTCCCATGTTGAATACAACGAATTCCAAAAATTGAATGAAGTACACCGAAAATCGTAACATTTATGCCAATTTTTTTTAAAAGTGGGTGGGGTACAGTGGCTAAGTGATTGAAGCGGCGACTGGTGTCCGAGAGGTACCGGGTTCGAATCCCAGCCGCGATCATCGTGTATTTTCTTTGAGAAAGAAAATAAATCTAATTGCTTCCTCCTACACAGGTCTATATGAGTACCCAGCTATAGGTGATGGAAGATCTTGTCAGAATGATAGTATGATGTGCCTAACAGGCTGCTGTAATGTATGCTCTCCAGGGAGTCGAGAAAGATTGTGGAATGAAATTACTTGCTGAGGAATAAATGAAGTATATTCGGTGAGCCTGCATTGGGTGGGGATACAGACTATAAATCCATCTTTATCTTTTGTCTTTATTGTCCATAATAGTCAGAATTTGTCCTTGTGTATGGGAGAAGGGGGAGAAGGTGGGGAGAGATTATAGATAAAAGGTTTAGATTATGAGTGTGGAGGTTTTGGGGGAGGGAAGCATAAATAAGGGTAAGGGTCATTATTTTGAAAAAGAGTGAAGTTAATTGGGTAATTTTTCAAATCAGATAGAAATAGATCTATGTCTCACTTAAGATTTCTCAAGCTTTTATAAATGATGGCCAAACAAAGCAATTTTATGTCTTTTTACAGGGGGTTCCAATAATCTCAAGTACATGTATCTTCAGAGGACAAAGCAATTATCAGCAGGAAAACACTCTAGCAAAAACGGCAAATTCAAAGCTTCGTGACATGTCACCTTTTTCATTCATCGTCTTCATCTCAGTATTTGCTGTAAGTGTAGTCCCAAGTTGAAAGTATTTCTTGTTACTGTTGCAATTTTTTATTCCTAAATTTTAATAGGTACGTGTTGAAGAAAATACATGTGTATTTTGATATCACCATTTGCTCATAAAACGCAGATAATCATTATTATTCGAGTCAGTTGTCATATACTTTTAGATTTTTCTTCATTAAGTACAGTAAAGTTGTTGACTTGTTCTGTGTCAAAGAATTTCTAGTTTTAATGGCTTTGCTTAATCATGTACAATGACTTCTTTTCAAATGCACAAGCTGTGTAAGATCCCAGTTGTGTTGTGACGAAATAAATTGTTACTGAACACATCCATGTCATATATCAGATAGAACAATTTGAACAATTAGAAGATAACATGTTATTCTTTATTTTGTAAAATGTTGATATTTTGAGAAGAAGAAACAAGTCTAGGGAAAATTAATTTGCATTAGTCATTACTGATTTATTTTTGCATTTATTATTTACCAAAGACCTTTCATTGTTTTTAGAATGAATCATAGACATCCCCATTTTGTATGTGTTCGTGTGTGTGTACTTTGAAATATTTAAATCAATAGATTTCACTTCTTATGTCTATTTGTAATATACATAGAATATATGTAGTTACGTAGAGGTATCATATTCGTATTTATCAACTGAAATACTACACTGTTGTTTGAATTGTAGTGTTTCGGTGGGTAAATACGAATATGATGCTTAACAATATATTACGTATATATTTTACATATATTACAGAATAGACGTAAAAAGTGAAATCTATTGATTCTATATTTTATCATTTCAAAAGTAAAATCTCATAGGTTTTATACTTTGTTACAGGATAGGTTTATAAGTGTGATTTCTTAAAATAAACTTAGAAAATGAGATATTATTGCATCAATTGTGTAACAATCTATGCTGTAACGTCTTAATTTAATTCTTCACCTCATAATTTTCAATTATGAGATTTGATTGCACGATTCTATGCTGCTGCTAGGCTATCCAAACATTTGGTTTTCATCCATAAGTTTTCTTTCTAGTCAGAGATTTCTCATCTATTTTAAAGTGTGGAGAAGGTCAGAGTTAAGTTTTGCATAGAGAACATAAAATCTGTATTCGAATTAAACTTAATCACATATCATGTTTCACCAAACTCAACTGTACATCAGGGATACATTTCATCCCTATATCCCCTGGATAGGGGAAAAAACGACGTATTTTGATCCACATGTCCAGGGTACATGTTGTAAGTACAATCTTGACAACACAACACATACAGCCTACTCGATTACATCATTTGGTGCTAGGGAGAGTAGGGTAAAAAATGACCTCCGATGTAGTGGTGGGAACAGTTAGAAGTTTTTTTCTTTGAAGAGTAGGGTCGAAACTAACCTCCATTTTTCAGAAATATACATGCTGGGAAAATGACTGGTGGTCAATAAGTTAGTTAACTTTTGGCCACCAATCACACAGAATCACTTGGAGAAATAAATGTCTGAAAGTTTCAAATATAAATTCCTACTCCAAGTACATTAAATAAACACAGAATAACTGAGCCCTGCGGTCGAAAAATACCCTGATGTACGATTAGGATTTTAACAAAATTGTTTCAATTCTTTTTATAAATAAATTGTACTTTGGTGAACTTAGTTTTAGGTTGTTTTCTTTTTATCATGTTGACATTTAAAGAAGTTTCTCACATCGTTTGATAATGGAAGGGATATATTTTTATATTTACAAGATATTACAGGCACACTCTATTTTGTTGCTTGCTTTATGTTGTTTTAGATATTGTTTTGTTCACTTAATTTTGAGACTTATTAACTTTTACTTTGAATTTTGTATTCTATTTATTGTTTTCCCATTTTTTTGCAGGAAACATTAGTTTTGTAAGAAAATCATTCCATTTTATGAGTTTCACTTTGCTTTGTTTCCCAAGTTAAAAATATGTTATGCAAGAATGTCTTACAGTTATGCTTACAGTATTTTGCTGTATTGTGGATGAACTGCATATGTTTCTTTTATAGGAAATTAATTTGTTATCATGATGTGATAACAATCAATTTCACTGTTACAAAAGTATGTTATCATTCTCATTAAAAGGGTGTATTATGCCTTCTGTGGTAAGCTCGGTATGACTTGAGAGTTTTGATAAATAGAACAGTAAAAACCCAGGATGACATGAACGGTTGTCTTATGATGTCCAATGAATTTCCCTTTTCATGGTGAATTCATAACTAAGAAAAAAAATGTTTCTCTTTTTTCTCTTTTCTTCTCCAGTCTTGCTCTCTCTTGTCCCTCAGAATGGGCAAATTTTGTTGAGGAGGGAGGGATGCGGTTCAATGGTGACCCCAATATGTGTGCACTATGAGACTTACAAGTACTAATGGGATTTACAGCTAGCTGAAAGCACCAAGTGCTTATGGGTAGACAAAGGGCAAGAAAAAGTCAAATATTTATTTGACCTCACCTTTGATTCCAAGCGTGATGCAGTTGGATTGTGGACCAGGATTAAATCACACCTCTATCTGTCATAATGTCCGCCAGTTCACGTCTGGTGATCAATCGGGTCTGCTCTGGTTGGCAAGCGACTGCCTGGCTTACTGGCTCTTTTCTCATGACTCGATGGCAACGGTGCTGATTTTGACCATCTCTTTACTTTTACTTTTATAGTTCAGTTGTCAACAATACTCCCGGTCTCAGTATTGGTATCAGATATATCAGGGAATAGAGTATGCAGGGTAGTTATCACAGAGCACAGTTTTAAAATCTGATGGTTAGTATTTAGCTTTTTCTTTTTGCTTCTATTTTAAATGCGATGAGGTTTCTATACAATACAATCGTAAATGGCCAGCTTTATCTGGGGAAAATAATATTTTAAAAATCAAATTACTCGGTAGGTCTAACATTGTTTTCTGGGCTTTAAATGACACATCTACATAACATTTGATTTGTTACAAAATCAAAAGTAATCTTTTACTGCTTTTTACCCTCCTAAATTTATCTCACTTGGCCAATATTTGCTTTATCGTTTTTTAGAGTCTAAATCTGTATGTCCTTACCTTCACACTATTCAAAGTCAAGTACTTTAATGTCCAGTCCCACCTTCCTCCTGCCCTCAGTACTTCACTCTATGTCTCTTCAGCTTGACTCTATCTCAATCTCCCTGCCCACTCCCTTGAGTTGTTGTGGATCACTCAGAACTGACCATGCCTTTGTGTGGCCATGAGTTCATCTTATGTAACTTTTGAAGTGTCCATTTATAATGAGTAGTCGGCTGAATGAAAAGTCTTCTAAAAGAGCTAGAGAAACACCTCAAAAATTGATTTCAGCCCTATTTAAAAAAGGTTTGCTTTATTAGACTAAAACCTTGTCCAGATGATTTAAAGTCTACATACAGAGTGTGATGATTTTAGGTGGCCTATTAACAGAATTCACAAAGTTGGATTAACTCATGTTTACATATAATAGAGATATAGTAACTAACTTCTCCTCTTAACTCAAGTATTTATTATTATAACTATACCAGTATGTAGACTATTCATTGTGCATTTGTGATGCTTCCTTTTGTTTTTGGCAACATCTGTCCCATTTCTTAAACTATTTATCTTGCTGCTCTCTCTTCATTCACTCTGAAATCATTGTAATGACAGTTGACGTAAATTTCAAAGACACAAATGAAACAGTGATGCAGAGCTGCCAATAATAGCAATGCAAAAGTATCTGGATAAACGCAAGCCAGATAAAGGCACACTTTGGGTAAGCAAACAGTAGAGCTCAACGATGAAGACACCCTGGCTTACTGGTTAGGGCGCCAGACTGCTGACCGAGAGGAACCGGGTTCTAATCCCAGCCGCAACCATCGTGTATTTTCCATGAGCAAGAAAATTTACTCCAATTGCTTCACTCAACTCAGGTTTAAATGAGTGCCAGCAAGGACTGGTGAGTAAAACCTGCGATAGACTAGCGTCCTGTCCAGGGGATGATCTTGTATCATTTGTTCTGCTTAATGCTACAGAAACCGGGATAAACTCCGGCTCTTTGGGGCTGTCAAGGCTTAGAAGGAACTTTACTTTAGAGCTCTATGATAAATTATTTATATATTTAATCTACTTTACCTACATGCATGTTTTGAATTTAATAAAATTTACCTTTTCAATAGCCTCTAATCACTTGGCGAAAGATGTTACTCTCACCAGTCAGTGAGAACTCTCGTCTTTCTTTGTGTAAATGATAAGTCTATGCTCTGATCTTTGGGCTTACGTGATACACATGCATGCTTATTATTAAGGAGAGAGAGGGAAGGAAAGGAGGAGCCAGTGGACACAGGCCTGGCTTACCGGGCAGGGATGAGTGAGAGCACGAGATTGGCTTTTCATTACTTCTCACACTTACAATACAAAGGCATGCATCTCCTAACGACATGCTACAGAGACCTCCCGAGTAATGTGTGTTTAAACGGATACTACTGTATATTTCCTTCAAAGACATCAATTGTCCCTCTATCTAGTCCATTAGAAGCTTCATTGTATAATTAATTCAATCAAGAAACAACTCTTTGGTAGTTTTTTTAAGTGAGCATCTAACATTATGAACGACTGGTATGTAGATTTATCAAAATTATCTTTCTTCAATCCAAAGAGCACTATAAAATTGTACTAAAGAATTCACTCTTTATTTTCTACATAGCTCCCTAAGATATAAACAATTGTCTTCCAAATCTTATTTTCATTGCACATAAAGACTTTTCTCATTGCACATAAAGACTTCTTTTCTCATTGTACGTAAAGACGTTTTTTTATCAGTAGTGGAAGCAGACAAAAAGTCCCTCATGACCTTTACACTCGTCCCTCCTTTTGCTTTTCTGAACTTGGCATCTCTGGTGGTGTAGACGATTGTGTAGATGTAACTGATCAATGAAATCCAGAATGTCAAATGAAGAGTGAAATATTTGAAACTTTATGCTCTTGTGTGTGTTTTAAAACAAATAAAATTGTGGACGTTCAATTACTCCTTGTCTTATTCTATGTATTGTGTTCCTCTTTTAAATGAGAGAAATTATATTGAAGAATGTCCGTAAAAATGCTGGAGAAATTCAAAAGTATTGCGATATCTTAAGTAGCTACAGGATGTTTAAAAAATCAGTAGATCTATACTCTATTGGTGTGTTGTTAAAATACACATGTATAGGGCTCTGGCTGACAAAACTGTGTAGTCAGGTCACTTTTTAATATACAGTAGTGTGTAAGACTCAGGTAATCTGATTTCAACACAAGTGGTTATATTTTAAGTTCTGATGGGTTAGCATTACACATCTCACTTGCCACAGGTAACAGTTAAGTGCATGAGGCAGAGCCCTATTAGTATTATAGAATATACAGCGTTTTTGAACATCCTGTATTTCTTTCTTTACCCATTTTCTTGCTTTCTTCCTTTAACAACAGCTGGTGCTTGGCTGATGCTGTTTAAAGAAGGCCTACTTCCTTCTTGTTCTTCTTGCCCATAATTATTTAGCATTACATGTTAAAACTGTAGAGCTTGTCATCCTCATAGTATAGGCTATGTCCTGCTGGGAATAATATTGACTCATGTCAAAAATGTTTTGAGGACACTTAAATTACGTCTGTGGGAGATGCAGAACAGTGCACAGAAAGTATTGCTATTTCTAGAATACATGCTCATGTTCACAACATTGTGAAATATTTACCAAAATTAGGGCTCATTAACAGTGACTGAAATGCATCGCTTTTTTTTTCAACTGAAATTTTATTCCTACATAACAATTAAAAGTTGTCTGACTTTCAGACAATTTGTCCCCATCGTAAATTCAAGGAAAACAATAACATTGTTTTCTAACAATTATCGGAGGCACAGTGATTCAATGGTTAGAGCATTGGACTGGTGACCGAGGGGTACCGGGTTCGAATCCCGCCGCGGGCATCATGTATTTTCCTAGAGCAAGAAAATTTACTCCAATTGCTTCACTCGACTCAGGTGTAAATGAGTACCAGCAAGGGCCGGGGAGTAAAGCCTGCGATAGACTAGCGTCCTGTCCAGGGGATGATCTTGTATCATCTATTTCGCTCAACGCTACCGAAACCGGGATAAGCTCCGGCTCTATGGGTCTGTCTAGGCCTAGAAGGAACTTTACTTTTTTTACTATCATACTTTGGGCACGCGACTATAATTCATATATTGCTTTTGCGATTGACTCATCGTCGCCTTGTCTCCTGTTTATTCCGCACCACCAGGTGATGGAGACCCAAAAGACGGAGCGCAACTCCGAAACGGGTCTGGACAAAATTGCCGTGGGCCACCACATCAGAGACCGGGGCCACGTCATCGAACGCAGCCGCAACAACCGGACTGGCGACATGAACGAGAACCAGGAGTATGTCAACCTCGATGAGGGTAAGGCCCGACGGTTGTTTTTGCTTTTTGACATAAAATTTATGGAGAATGATGGAGAAAGAGAAAGGAAGGAATGTCCATAGAGGTGGGGTTGGAGGGGGGGGGGGGAGTAGGGATAGAGGAGGAGAGAGAGGCTTGACTCCTTTAACATAATGAACGCCAGAAGTACGTCAACCTCCTTGAGGGTAAGGCCTGACGGTTTTTGTTTTTTTATGTCTATGGAAAAAGATGGAGAAAGAGAAAGGAAGGTAAATCCATAGAGGTAGGGGACAGGGGGGAGGGGCAGGGATAGAGAGGGAGAGAAGGGCTTGACGCCTTTAACATGAAAATGAAAACCAGGAGTATGTCAACCTCGATTAGGGTAAGGCCCAAGAGTGTTTTTACATTTATGGAGAAAGAGAAAGGAAGGTCCACAGAGGTGGGGCGGGGGGGCAGGCAGGGATAGAGCGGAAGAGAGAGGCTTGACACCCTTGACACTAGTTGTCTTGTCTTGTCTGAAAAAGCATTGGGGCTGCGAGCTCCGGAGAACCCTTGGCAGTGGCGTGAAACTCTAGGACTACGTCGTCCATTGGGTCACGTCCAGTATTTGGCGAAAGTAGCCCGCGGTTGGCTGGAGCTGCCGTGCCGTTCCGTAAAGGCAATTTTCAATGTCAGGATTCTCTGGGAGCCAATGTGTCCTCTGCTCGTCCAGACCCTCACACTCAAGCATAAGGTGCTCAACGGATTCAAAGGAGGCACTGCACCAACGGCAGGTAAGGTCATGTCCTGGGTAAGGTGACCTGTTCAAGTGACCGTTCACCGCAGTGTGGCCTGTGCGTAGGCCAAACACCATCGCTTGATCCCTGCGCGTCAGGCGCCTTCATGTATTGGTACACGGGCCCCCCAGCCGGCACCATCGTGTACTTTTCCTTGAGCAAGAAAATTCACTCCAATTGCTTCACTCGACTCAGGTGTAAATGAGTACCGGCAAGGGCTGGGGAATAAAGCCTGCGATAGACTAGCGTCCTGTCCAGGGGATGATCTTGTATCATCTGTTCCGTTTCACGCTGCCGAAACCGGGATAAGCTCCGGCTTTTTGGGTCTGTCTAGGCCTAGAAGGAACTTACCCAATGTACGGGGCCCTCCTTTCAATGCCAAGGCTCGTTAGAATCCCTCGCTGGATTACCTCTGCTGGAGGCTGGGTTCTGGAGTCGATGAGCAATGCAATGGAATATGTCAATGTGATTTAGAATATAACGCCTCGTATTGTGTGCGGACATCTGATTTCCCATACCGTCCGTTTGCTTTCCTTTTCCAGAGGAGGCCCAGCAGTTTGGTCTAAATTATCATTTGTCGCGCGTTACAGGTAATCTCCCCCCTCCAAAAAAAAATGAAATCTCACTAAAAACGTTCACTTAGGGTTGGCATCTCTATGTTTACAGTTCACTTGCAAAGTCTCCTCGTGGCCCCAATCCTGACATATCGTGTTACCTCAAGGTCACAAACATGTGCAGCAGCAGCCGTGCGTTCACGGTCTTTTCACTTTCCATCTCATTTCCTTTTCCAGAGGAGGCACAGCAGTTTGAGCAGGAGTACTCGGACAGCTGGCGCCACACCACCAACGCCGCCAACGCCCCGCGGGTCCTGGACCAAGGGCGCAGGACTGACCGACCCCGGCCCATCGGCGGTGGTCCTGCCAGGGTTCGCTACGCCACCCTGCCGGAGCCGGACCACCACCACCGCCACCGCCATCGTAAGGCCAGCCACCGCAAGGAGTGAAGTGGTGCCGTGCCATGCCACACTGCACTGCACCACGCTGCGCTCGTCCTACTTAAACAACACAAGCAAACACACAAGGAACTGTTGTTTTTTTTTTGTCCACCCCTACTCACTCTGCTGAAATGCCGGCCAGAAAGGATGTGATTGGATCAGACTTTGTGTGGGAAGATTTCGTCGTTTTTTTGTTGTTTTTTTTGTGTGTGTGTGCGAGTCGTGCACCATGCAAGTCATCGGGTCCATCAGGGATGTGAAAGGAAGGAACGGTTCCAAGGCTGTCTGTCGTACGCATTAAAAAAAAAAAAAAACAAACCCAAAAAACGGGGAAGCTTTTCTTCTCTTGCGTCACGAAGCGTGCTGACGGAATTTACGTTTTAATCAGGTTTGCAATGCAAATGTTTTGGAAATGTTTGTGAAGTTGACGATCATGGCATTTCTCTGCGTCTCGTTTCCTCCTCAAGTTCTCAGCCGCTTGATGCGCACTTCCTGCTGCCCTTTTGAAGTAAACGGAGATCGGTTTAAAGTCAAATTTGTTTTGATTTTTATTTCAATGATTTACGACTGTAGGAGTAAAGTCTCTTTGTATTATATTTTCCTCGTTTGTCTTGAGTTGAGATAATTTTTGATACCGGTACATTCGATGTTTGTCTCTTTCTCTTTTTTTATATTCTTGTGTTGGGGGTTTAGGGGGCAGAGAGGGTGGAAGGGGGCGGGGTTTCTGACGTTTCAGATGATATGAGCTTTATTTTGAACTTTTTTTTGCTTTTGACGTTTCTCTGTTCTAAAGTTTGCTTGTATTTTGAACTTGGTTTATTTCTTTTCGTGCCATGAAAGTCTTGTGAATCAAACGTTTAATGCCAACGTCTCAGTCGACAATGGCTTCATGAGGAAGGAGACAAAAGTTTTAGAATTTTCTTTTGAAAAATTAAGAATAATTCTCCCTCAAGAAGACTACTTTAAAGTATGGAAAAGAACTTAAAACCCAAAAAATTTCTGATAGATCACTGGGTCCGAAATATTTTTTAGATGGTACGAGTAATAAAAGGATGGCATCTTAAGTCCGGGACTTCCTCCATTTGCGTTTCTTACCATGTCACGGGTGTACGTTTGAGATGGCCCGGTTTGCCGTCACACGCCAGCATTGCGACATAAGCTTAACTGTGAGCACTCCCATAAGGTATATTTATTACATACTCGTAGGTTAATCTCAATTTTGCGTAGGCTAATCTTGATGTTGTTAGTCACCTTTTTGTTTTGGTTTTGCTCTGTTTTGTTGCATTTTAAATCATAGGAATCAGTTTTTAGATATGACAATGTCCAATCATATAGCTATCTGTAGCAATGCATATTTATAGCGCGGATTGATTATATCGTTTCAACGAGTCTTTATGATATTTTATATATTTTATATATATACATATAAACTAAGCAGCTTTTCCATAATCTCTTGCGCCATATTACTACCTGCATTTGTTCTTATTGTTTGTTTCTTTTTTTTCTTTTTTTTTCTTTCGTGTTTTAATATCCGGTATTTCACATATTTTTCTTTCCCTTTATTACTTAGTCTGCAAGATATTGTGTAGAGATGACGTTTTGATGTTGATAATCATTTCTTTATCATTTTGCTGCTAAAGTGACATCTGAACAACTTAATCTTGTTCTTCTCAATTCCGCCCAATTGAATCTGCCACTGTTTTGACACGGGCTCGTGCTTTAAATGGCCGCGTGCAAAACTGAAATCGAATCAGTCCAACAATCCTCATACACTTTTGTTTGCATGTGTGTGTGTCTGTTGTTGTTGTTTTGTTGTTTTTTCATACCGATATGGGTCGTTTTTATTTGTAATCCTTTGAAGATATGTTTTGTTTTTCGATGTTTTGTTTTTTTTAATTGTTTTTTCCCCTTCCCAGTATTATCGTGTTAGGAATGAACATTTGTGTGTTTGCTCATGATGAATTTATCTGTGATATCATAGCAAATTCTTGACACTTGTTTTTTTTTGTTTTTTGTTATAAAGTTTTACAGTCTTTTTTGTCAAACTTTGAAATAATAATATCTGAAATCAGGTCACTGGATGAAGAGAATTATCTGATGTAAATATGTCCCTCTCTTTAAAGGCGTAATCTTCGAGTATCTTGATTAGGCCAGAGCAACATTGACTATGGACATCGATTTTGTGTCTAAAGTGAAGATTCACAGCTGACCAAGAGGTACGAGGTTCGATTCCCATCTGGGACCATCGCGTATTTTCCTTGAGCGAGAAAATCTACTCCATTGCGCCGCTCGACTCCGCTGTAAATGAGTACCAGCAAGGGCTGGGGAATAAAACCTGCGATAGACGAGCGTAGTGTCCTGTAGAGGGGATGATTTTATATCACCTGTATCGCTTACTTAAGGCTACAGAGTTTGGGGTAAGCTCCGGCTCTTTGGGTCTGTCAAGATCTAGAAGGAACAACCTAGCATTTTGACTGGTTCCAGGTATATGAGGCGTGCATCAGTTACGTATCAATGTGGGCAGATTACTGATCATTGGAGCTTGTAAAAGGATTTCCTAAATTTCACGATTTTTATGATTTTCTATTACAATTATTTATTGTCCCTCTGCTCCACCACCCCCTTTCTTTTCTTTCTTTTTTGTTTTTTGTTGTTGTTTTTATTTTTAGAAATAGATTATAGACAATCTTAGTTTTATTATTGAGAATTGAATTTTGGAGTATAATTGTATGGACTAAATCCATCCTGTGAGCGTGTCTCCCTGCTTAATTTCGTCACTTCCACGCTTCCATCTTTCACGGCATGCAAGGCCATGCAATCCATGGGCTTGTTCTGTCGCCCAAGTGTTTCATTTCCAAGATGCTTGTCTTTCCCGCCCGCGTCCCATTCCCCATCTTTTCTCTGACGTGAAAGAAAATGCTGCCGACATCATTTATTTTCCTGAAAGCGAAGGAACTTCGCTGGCTTCGTAGTCGATTTTGTATCTATTAGATTTCATTACCTTTCCTTATGGATGATGAAAGATTATGGTTATGGATTAGGGAGTTTTTTGCGTGCTATTTTAGATGTTATCGTTTTTGTCTTCTTTAAGCTTTTGTCTTTCACGTGGTTAAGTTGGTTGTTATTGTATTAGCTTACGGCGTCTCCCGCAACACACCACGCGTAACAGCCACCTACCTCTTCATGCGTCCCTCTCTTGGAAAAGGGAATTTGACTGCAACGCCATGGTCTTATAATATTGATTTACTCATAATAATACTTTTGGTGATGCGAACCTCTACGCTTGAAAGAGATGCTTTGTACTCTTATATTTGTAACCGTTGTTGTTGTTTGTTTACCTAGCTACCACGACAAAGTGCTGCCTTCCCGGGATTTCGTATACAGGCAGCTATTGACTTTGAAACGTGTGCCGTGTGCCTTGCTCCTCCTCCTCCTCCTCCTCTCTACCAAGTGTAATAATAATAAAAGTAATAATGATGATGATGATGATGATCATAATAATAATAATAATAATAATAATAATAATAATAATAATAATAATAATAATAAT
>JAUEKT010257085.1:0-24053 GCA_031762655.1 Doris verrucosa
GATGTAAAAGGGGAAAAAGCAAGATGAAAACAAAAATAATACAACTAGACCAAGTGAGAGGAAAAGAAGTAGGCCTATCAGTAGCGCCCGCCAACCGCCCACGTTTCTTCCGACTAGCACTACCAAGGACTTCTATAATATAGTAGTCTTGCAGACGACATAAAGTTTCAACTGCGAGCAAGCATGACCATCTTCCATACCACCATGAAAGGAATGCATTATATTTCACAAACGAAGCAATACATGATGGTACTGAAAGATACATTACTATTACTATTGCTAATACTGTAGTACCCACATAACCCCTCCCCAATGAGCATATACAACATTTTATAATAATATTTAGGAGAAAACAAAGACAGTTCCCAATATGATGGAAATGAAAGAATTCAATAAGTCCGCTCTACTAATCACTCATCCACCACCACGTGTTCCACAACGCCCTGGTTTCTGATTAGGCTACACTCTAATTCGAGTATGGGATTCATTTTACGCACTAGTATCACACATTTACACACACACACACACACACATCCACACATACGCGCGCATACATACACTAGTTATAGACCTGCAACAACAACAACAACAACAACAAAAACAACAACAACAACAAGAAAACCTAAACTACTGTCCATCAGGATGAGTTTAGATGAAAAAGATGGGAATGGATTGGGAACATCCTAAGGAAACCTGCCAGTGACAACCAAACTGATACTGATATGGGACCCCCGGAAAAATCAAAGAGAGGACGGCCCACCAGAAAGACTCGATGATGTGACCTCAAGAAAAAGTTAACTGAGAACAGCTAGACAGTGATGGTTCGGGAAAGAGAATTCTGGCGGAAATCTGTCGACAGCCTTTGCTTCAGAAAGAGTAATGAGCTAAACTAAAACCGACTGACAGACACGCATCGATAACCTCTATCACTTTTGTACACATGTACACCCGAACACGCCTACGTAGACATTCCGATATCGAAAGATAAACTTAGAATATCTTTCAGTGGTTGTTGCGTAGCCCAAATTACAAACTCTTCATACAAGACACTGAGAAAGTCATGTAGGCCATGACATGAATTATAATAATAAAAACACACTCCCAAAACAAAAACGGAAATAACGGGTACAAAGACTCTTTTCAGTTCAAATGAAGAGCATCATCTATTTGGTCCAGACTATCTGATGCTCTCGACAGGCGGGCCAATTTGGCATTTTCCCTGCCAAAGTCCAGATTTTTGGACATTTGTACATCGCTTCCGTATTTTTTTTAATTCTCTTATTACTCTTTGTTTTGCAATTTTATAGACTGAAATAGACACCAACTATTAAAAAACAGTTTTAAAGAAAGTTATTGACTTCCACCTTCATTACAATGGCCTCCACACCGATTGTTATACCAATATTTTCCACCCATCTTGGCGTACTACAGTACAACTATTTTAAGTCACCGCGGTGACCACGGCCCACTTCGACTCCCATTTTCAACTTTTCACAGTAATTTCCACGCGCGCTCGCAATAGTCAAGAGCAACAATGGCATCGAAATAGAAAGACAGTTATGACAAAACTTGCAAATTTCAGAGCGAGTGGTTTGAGCTAGAAGGACACCAATAGCTGACGAAATTGCCAGAGAGAAGGTTAAAAAAAATGTCTAACAGCCATTTCAATTAAATTTAATCTGCGAGGACTTTTACTGGACTAGAGGTAAGAACCTGATGTCAGAATTGCTCTAAGATTCGACATAATTTGTACTACCAGTACATTTCACATGCAATATTATACATTTTCCTAACTTCTTGACATTTGGCACTTTTTATGCGTTTTGGCAGTTTTTGAGCGTTGATTTGACAAAAGAATCTGGCAAGCCTGGCTCTCGATAAAGTTAAGTGGATCTTCACCAACTCGAAACCACAAAGTGACACTTGTAAGAGATACTCCAAGTCATAATATCTATTGAAAGAGTTGCAACTGCCTCTCTCGTTCACCCTTGTTTGTTGACAATACACCTCTTGCTAGGATTGCTTGCATCAATGTGTTTTATCAAGAACCAAAGGATTTTTTTATAAAGCTTATGTTCAATAATGAAACCATAAGCTTATAGAAAGAAATGTGTCACGTATTATATAGATACCATGTGTGTACGCAAACACATAGGTAATACCATATGATGTACGTGTATTTTGTGTAGCGTGTTCTTCATTATGCAACCTTTGTTGTATTTTGATAGCTAAAAGCATTATAAGGTACATTTTGAACACTGCAAATATGTCTCTATACAACTTATCAACGAGATTTAGTATTGCCATAATATGATTACATATGTGGTGTAAAAGTAAAGGTGTACATCATATAATGCATCGCTGCATTGCACAATCCTGCATGATGTGCCTTTGTGTCTTATAACTTCATTGCTTTCAGGGGTTAGACAATAAATCATAACTTAACAATTTTAGCAACGACACTCAACAACTTACCACTAAACCACTCTGTGTAAAAGCGTAAGCAATCGTCAAGTAATTAGCGCCCATAAAGGCCTTCAGCATGTTAGCAAAATCACTCAGCAACATGTGCCAAGTAGGTTTGCTCCTGAAATGGAGAACAATGGCAACATTAATTTGAAAACTCTCTTATACCACGAGTTTTGAAATAAGCAAGTGACAGCATTTTAAAATATCAAGCAAACACCAATTTCATTTGAGGGCAATAAAATAATACAGACTTCCATCCCTTCTTGCTCTCAAAATTAACAAATTTCAAAGTTACAAACAAAAAAAATGCACACTTGCATTTACACTACACCCATGCACTGTTCAGTGAAACTGTTTTGAATCAGGCTGCAGTGAGAATTTAATAACTGCAATAGTAATGTAGTTTGTCAAAAAGATCATAATACGGATTTTAGTCTGCATCCCCACACAAGTGCAAGCTCACATACTGTACATCCTTTATCTCACAGCAGGCCATCTCCTTCCAAAATCCTCAACTCCCCGGGGAGTACTCATGCAGTAGAACTGCCTGTAAGGTGTTTCATATTAAAATTCTGACAAGAACATTCTCTATAGTCTACCTATAGCTAGGCCCTCAATTATTTGTGAGTGACGTGAAGCAAAGGTGAAGCAAAGATTGGAGTTATTCTGTTGGGAACTGAAAGCGATATTCCAGAGATAAAGTGATGTACCGGGAATATACAATTAAGTAAAGAGAGTCAAGGTGGGGTGGGATGGGGAAAGGGGGCGGGGGAGGACATATTTGCATCTATAACTTTCGTTCCTGAACAGTTATCTGATCCATTTTCATTTCACATTCAAAATCAAATCATAAGTAGTATGAAACCATAAAAATAAAAGAAAGATAGTGTGATTTAAGTAAAAGTACTTTTTAATCCCCTCGGAAAAGTGCATTATACTCTCATTCTCTGCATGCTTGAGTTAGTAAGGAAATGATACTAAGATACTAATCACCCCCCTTAGGTGATTACTGCCAATTCTGAGTTCCACTCTGAGGTACAGTGTACAATATCACAGTATGGCAGTACATGTATTCGATCCAAGTCTTCAAACACTTAGTATAAAATGCAGTGTAGCACTGTCCCTGAACATCTCAACCAAAAGGTTAGTTAAAGTGTGCACATCCTGAACAATGACCTTAGATAAAAACTGAAATAGTAAACCAACACAATGATACCTTATATGTACTTTTTAAACCGTACTTAAATAATATTCAAGGAGTTGCCATATTACTCAAGTACTTCTCACATCCATGAATGGCATACATTGATACAGGGTACATAATCCGATCTTGCACAAGTTCTTAATTATCTGATATAATAAAAGCTGATCTTAGCCAACCCATATGAGTCAGACAAAGTGATGACCATTCGAGAAAACTAACGACAATGTAAAGCCCCGCCCAGCCAGCTTTAGCCAACCGAATGACGTGTGACAAGGCCTGGCCTTAAAGCTCACCTGATGCAACAGCTAATCACAATGACCTGCTTTGTGGGGTGGCAGTGTTACCAACCACCTATGCTGGTCAGGATAGTCCTTGTCTGGCACATCACTGACCATACGAGAGGTGCAACAGATTTAGATGTCTGCCCGGTCGATGAACGCCCACCGCTTCTTTGAATCTACGTTTGACATTCTATTCCAGACACGAGAGGTGGACACTCGCTGTCCTACAATGGACAACTGAATCTAGCCATTACAGCCGAAGAATTCCCACATGTTCAGTCTTGTGATGAATGTCAGATTTGTTAAATTTTCTCTCTCCACTGCTAGGTGTAGCTTCCCAGCAGGGATAATCATAATCTCGTGGTAGACTATACGATGTCATGTTTACCTTTCTGGCAAATAAAGTGATTACAAAATTTTAATAGACCTATGAGACGTGTCGTAATGATGCGATTGCATTCATCCACACAAGCAGAACCAGCCAGATGGCCTCCATGTCGTACTACTTTGACTAAAGAACACTATTGGCAATGGCATTGCTCTGAACATGATGATAAATTTAAAACCAGGCTGTACTTTGAAAAGAAAACTTAAAGTAATCGAAGACATCGAAACCTCTGTTGAAAGATTAACTTTTACAACAATTTGGAAAAGATCGAGGGTGGAAGAGGGGGTAATAAAGGGCACTGTGACCGCTTTCGTCTAAGGGCCCGCTCTGCTTAGGAGCCCGCTTTTCTTGCTTCCTGAGCACCGGACTCTTAGGCGGAAACCACTGTACCTCATAAAGGCAAAAAATATTAATGACTCAGAAAGTCACTATATAGTACTGCCTTGATGATCATGGATAGAAGTCAAGAGATCAAGATGTGACAAGACAAAAAGTGTACCTTTAAGCACTCCTTAAAATATAGTTTTTTCAAATCAGTTGTATGCTTTCCTTTAAAACTGTGTTAAATTTCACAACAAAACTTTTTAATACTTACTTATTATTCACCTTCACATTTCACATCAAGCAAAATCTAACATCAAAAACTGTCAAAATTTGCAATACATTTTGTATGTCAAGTTACAGTCAATATTAGAGAGGCAATATAGTAATCTGGTGTATTATCATTTGTAAACAGTATGCAATGATTTATATGCCGATTTTTCTTTTTACTTAGGCCCAGCAACTCAAGGACATGATTGACAGATTCTGCATGGAAAGTGAAAAGGTAAATGTGCTCATTCTTTAAAAACTATTTGGAACAAAGGTGAATTTTGATATGTAAAATTTTGAAAATATTTACCTATGTACACCATTGCATGGATTCAAAATATTGGTTACCATATATTGAGATAAAGAATCAAAGGAGAGACAAAAACCATTGTTGCGATGTTATATTTAAGTTTTTTTGTTACCAATCTTTGCTAGATGCGAAATTATATACTCACCAATGCTTGTGAGTACTGCTTTAATGATATTGTGATAAATTTTTTCTTAGGGCAACAAATATGTTGTGGCTGTGAGAGATTATCTGACAAGGGAGTCAACACTGCTCAGCTTCAAACGTGGTGACATCATCAAATTGATTGATCCAGAAATGGACTTGGAAGATGGTAAGGCTCTCTTTACCTATGAACATCTGCAAATATTTTTATTTAGATAATAAAAAGAGCTGGATCTGAATAACACTGTCTTCATTGTCATTTGTATATTAAAAAGAGAATTTATGAAAAAAGATTTTAAATGAGGGGAAATAAATTTGTACACATTGTTTTCTTTTACTCTTACAAAGGTTGGCTATATGGGAGCTTGAATGGAATAGTTGGACTGTTCCCAACTGAACATGTGAAGTCTCTTGCGAGACATGAAGTGGAAACCTCATCATCCAAGGTATTATGCTTTTGAAATCTTCATTTTGTCTACAAGTTGTCATAACATCAATAAATGTTTAACGCACTTCTGCAAATATAATACAACAAAGATTGTCTATTATAATATCTAATATCATATGATCTTCCTTTATATTCTTTATGGCTGTCTTTTTTTCTTCAACTGCTTTATAAATTGAATATGAAAAGTAAAACATCGCAATCATTGCCATTTATGAATATCTTCACCCAAATAAATCCAAACCCGAAGATGCTTTGCAAAATGCAGAGTTTGCTCATTATTTTTAATGAAGTGATCATTCCTATTGTATACAGCAAAATTTGCCTCGTTTATGTGATTCAAAACTGAGGAGCTGGTTTTTTTCTATTAAATTTGCACATTTTCATTTGTTTTCATTTATCAACGTTTCGTAAAATTTTCAAGACTTGTTAACACTGTTCACTGATATTACTAGCATCTCCCTATTTGTTCTTTTCAGCCCATGCTTTATCAGCCAAAGCCACCCACAGTACAAACAGTACAAACAGTCGTTCGGGTGAGAAAATTCTGTGACACATTTTAACCCTCTATCTACTGAGTTTTAAAAATTTGATGTGTTAAAAAAATCAGCTAAAAATTGTATTTCGTAATAAGCTGGATGTGTGAATTGAAAAACTCAATTGGCATACTTGTTTTTCATCTGAGACCCTTATAACCATATATTTTCTTTAAGCTGTTAAAGAACAGAAAACTAATTATCTAATTGCATAACACCATCACTGCTTTGTGTCAACATCAAGAGCTTCTTCAATTATTTCTTCATCGTCAAAAACATCATCCAATGTCATGTGAATGAAAGGATTGCAACAAATGACATTTGCACTGAAGGGGTCGCCATTCAAAACACTCAAGCGGGCTCCACACCAGTTGGGAGTAGTCAGAGTTTGAAAGCCATGATCGTGGCTCATCATAGTGTACTGGGAAAGCCATGATTGCGGCGCATCGCATTTAGAGGGTTAATGAAGTTTATAAAGCAGCTTACATTTCATTACGAGGGCTTCTGAAAGTTAAATGAAAGATTAACTGTTGTATCTCAATGATTTCAAAACGAGTGCTCAGAGACCTAAAAAATTTAGACCACTATATAATTTTTTTTATTGCAATTACATTATTGGGTCACAAGGGGGCATGATGGCTGACTGGTTAGGACGACGGACTGCTGACCAAGAGGTATGGAGTTCAAATCCCATCCGCGGCCATCGTGTAATTTCCTTAGGCAAGAAAATTTACTCCAATTGCTTCACCCCACTCGGGTGTAAATGAGCACCAGCACGGGCTGGGGAGTAAAGTGTCCTTTCCAGTGGATCTTGAGTCATCTGTTCCGCTTAATGCTGCAGAAACCAGGATAAGCTCCGGCTCTTTTGGCCTGAAAAGACGTGGGGGAAAAAATTAGATCAGAAGGAGAATTACAAAATATCTGTGAAACATGAGCTTTCAGTGTTGTAACAGTTGTTACTTACTCAAAATTTCCAAACTCCACCCACAGCAAGAGTCCCATGCCCATGATGACCAGAGTGAGACCAGTCAAGGCACCATTGTGGCCGATGGCAAATTTTCCATGATGGAATTTGCAATGCTGCATTTCCGAGATTCCTTAGACAAGTAAGATTTATTGCTAGCACAGAGACCTTGCCTATAAGTTGGATATTATATGGGCTCTAATGACTTTAAGGGAACATTTTAAAATCAAATGAATGCCTGTTGATTCTCTGATTGCATGTGAAGGGCATGAATGAATAGGCTTATTTTGTAGAAAAGTGCATGAATCTTCTTTTTTTTCTTCTTTTTTTAAACCAATTGAGCGAAGGTCTTATTTGATGATTTAAGGAATTCAAGATGAAAAGTAGTATGTATGTTTCGTCCTTTGAGGAAATATTTAGTTTGCAAAATGTTTTCTAAGTATTTGCTAGAGTGAATGCTACAAAGATTAAATTTTGAATATGCTGGTATATAGATTTTTGATGTCAGTCTGATACCTGTTTTTAACTGAAAGGATTGAGAAAATTCATATTAAAGCCTATTTTTACAAGAATGCATTGTCACACCAAAAGAAAAGCCAATTCTAATGTCACTTGTCCCTCATGAAAGCACTCAAGATTCTTAGGTATGTCAGTCCTTACATTAATATCATGTGATGCTGATTAGTTTTAGTCCTTTATTTCTGTATTTATACACATTCATCCTGTTGCTGTCTCTCCTTGATTTATCCTTGAATCTTAGCACGTAAAGAATAGTGAGGAATCAAATGATCACAGAAACACTTTTTGAAATATTTGTGGATGTTACTGGTAGATTTACCTTTTTTTTAAATTAATTGTTTTCCTTCTGCTAATTTTTTTCTTATCCTTTATCATGATTTACCTTGAAGTGACCAAAAATGATCAATGGAGTAAATTTCTAAGAAAGACAGAAGTTAATAAAAATCAAATATTCAACTTCTGATGCGCGGTTTATCTCTGTCTTCTCCTCTTAATGAAGAGGGCTTATTTGGAGTAAAACAATTGTTTTATTTTCTTTCAAATACTATTTGGATAGACTAAAGCTGTTTGAGAAAAATTCACCTGCAACAAGGCATTTTAAAGATAATTGATATGCCATTCCAAGAGAATGCAAGCTTTCATTTTCATCCTTACAGTAAATCATAATTTTGCAAGCGTTTGGTTTCTCTCAGTGTGGGATCAATTTATAAGTGAATGCTGAGCAGAACACATTTTGAATACAGTTTGTCCACAATAACTGATGAGGGTGTTTTCACGGTTCAATCACTTTTCTCCTTTGTTGTTGTTGTACATCAATGATAGTTGTTGCAATCAATCTCTGTCAATGACTTTTCATTTAACCAATTAAATATTTAAATCTAAATGTTGCTTATGAAATGATATTCAACACAAGTCAAGAGATAATATAACCATTTCTTTGTGGCATTCTTAAAGAGAACCAATGAAGAAAACAGTACAATATACTTTAATTACCAGCAGTATTTTTAATAGTGTGTATTAGTAGCCATTCTTGTTTTAAAAAGGCACTGTGCTAAGTGGTTAGAGTGTCGGATATCAGACTGAGAGACATATGAGTATCATCCTTTGACCATCGTATATTTTCCTTGAGCAATAAAATAAATTCAATTACTTCACCCATCTCAGGTGTAATTGAGTACCCATCTATAAGTACAGAACGATCTTGTCAGAATGCTAGTATAAAGCACCCAACAGGAAGCTCTACTGTCTGCTCTGCAGGAACTTGAGAAGGTACTTTGAAGTGAAATGGCTTGCTGAGGGATAAATGACGTATAGTTTGTGAGCTAGCACTTTTGCAAAAATACAAACTACAAGTCCATCTTTACCTTTAAATCTATCTTTAAAAGATGTTGGGCTTTTCGTATTTCTCACATTTATCTGTTTTGATCTACCCATGAAATAATGAACCCAGAAAAAGGTTTGGAAGACACTATGTGGCTGGACGAAAAAAAGGTTTATAAAAAACATCTTTCATATAAATATTCTTTAAAGCCTCGCTATAATTTGCCTTTACTTATGTTGCTTCTGAAATAGCAAATTATTTTGTACTCCCATCTTTTGCATGCCCTTTCCATTTTGTTTCCATTTTTGCAAAGGGTTGAAGGTTACTTTTTTTTTTCAAACATGAGCTTCTTTCTTAAATTAATGAAAATGTGTTCTAAAAGAAATGGAAACAGTTTATATATCTTGTATCCTGAAGAAGGCAAACTGTCTTCTGTATTAATGTGCCAGGAATTTTTGTCTGTCATTGTATCAAGCTTTTAAAAAAAAATGTAAATCATATGCGCTTTCAGCTTTCTTTACGACACTCTTTCAAGCATTTAGGATTCTTCACACAGCTGTCATGTTTTGTCATGCCCATATAAAAATCATTTGCAAGCAAATGTATTTCCACAGATTTCTTACTTTACTCTTCCTCTTCTTTCCATCCCTTTATTTTCCTTCATCTTGTGCTATTTTATTCCTGTATCATTTTTATTCCCATTATTTTTTTTCCCTTTTTATCTGCTTTTTGTCTACATCTTTCATGCATTTCAAGTGATGAAAGTCTCATTTTACCCAAATTTTGATGGTGTTCTTGGATGTATTATTACAAAAGCTTTTGGTTATGCTTAACATTATATTCTATCGTCTATATTGCTTGCATATATTCATTAAAGGTATGAAATGCTGAGGACAGATGATGGCTCTATCCGTGGCACTGTCAAAATGATTGAGAACTACAAACTGCAGAGTTTGAAAACCAGAGAAAGTTCAAAGAGAGGTGATGAACATAGAGCAGCCACCCGTGTGTTTGTGAATAAATTTGATTGACGGAAACACCAGACATAACCTTTTGTGCATTTTTCACCTATCAAGAGATTGCATGTCTACATCTAAATAGGAAAATTGTTTGTGTATAAGAAGTGCCCTTGATATAGATCTAGTACGGTTGTCGCCACTTAATATCACAAAATCTGTTTCTTCATTCTGATGTGCCATAATCTGCGACATGAAAGTACCTCTACTGATACCAGTGCTGTTAAAGACAATGTATGACAAATAGCCTGATTTTATGCCATCCTGCTGAAAATGAGGATTCTTTATTTTGATATCCTTAAGGACAATGATGCATTTTTTCTGGATTATAACTCAGTTTTCAGTTGCTATAAACATATCAAAACATTTATTGTAAACTAAATTTCTCAACTTTTCCTCTACCCTTACTATAATTTAGAGTAAAATTTGCTTTATCACACTTTTCTAAGACTCATAAAAACGCTGACAACTGACTAGTCTTTCTTTATTTAGCCTTGATTGCATAATCACCATCACCTTCGCCTTTTACCCTTTCCACGGTAGAGGCTAATCATTCTATGTTGGGCCAGAGTTCTTAGCTTCATCCATTTAAATCCAGTCTGATTCATTTCTTTCATGATGATCCTCCTCCAAGTTTCCCTTGACCTACCCCTTTGCTAAAAATGTCTTGAGATTCCATTGCGATTCTTGTTTTGCGATGCTGCTTTTCTGTCTTCTCAATGTGTTTCCTGTCCGTTGCCATTGTCTGTGACCTATTTCATGTGATTGTGTAGTAGTCAAGTGGAATGGCCACTTGTATCTGCTATTTTACATTTTCGAGAGACCTAGAAATTAGTTTTGTCTTCCATGTGACTTATACACACAGCTGTACTTTTTGTGAACTAGATGAACTTTCAAGCTATAGTTGTATAGAAGCTCATTTGAGTTATCCATCCCTTTGCTATGAATTTTATACAACAAGACATTTTACCAGCTATAAAACTATGTAACAAGCAATTTAGCAGTTCCATAAGACCCTTTTTCACACTGTCAAGGCCCTACAATGCTATTCAGCAAATTTTGTGTGGGAACACTTTGTGTACAATCAGTGTTCATGTAAATGAACGGTGTTTTGCTGTCCATTGTGATGCTTTGTGGTGACAACTGTATTTAGTGTTGTTTTATTTATTTGGTTTGAAAATAGGGCATTTACAACTGTGTTAATTACCTTATCTCTATAGTGAGGAATTGTCGTTGGAAAAGAAATTTCTGCTGGAAAACTTTGGGGAAAATGGTTACAACGAGAAAGTCAATTATGATATCTTTGCATTTTTTATGATTTTTTTCCAATTTGAAACATATTTGTAGCTTGGGTTATTTGTTTCCAATTTATTTATAAGCTTTCTTTTTATGCATGCATGAGGCAATCTTTGGTGATTTATATTCTTTAACCCTTACTCCCCTCAAACCAGTTCATTCCTCAAGACATTTTTTTTCATCTTCGTATCAATAAGGATTATATCAAAGATAAAAACAAAAAATTAAAGTGAGTTCATGTTTATCAAAATTCATAGAGTGTTATCTATTATTTTCTTTAACTGTCCTCCCTTTTAATGTAAAAGTCAAACGCTTATCTGAACACTAATTTACCATCATTTTAATCTTCGCATCAAGAGCAAGCACTAACAACTTCCTCCCCACCCCCTTCCCCTTATCTTTTACAATTTGTTGTTACTCATCATGAGAAGTTTTTTCGGAATCAATTGCTCACACAGAAAAAAAAAAAATTTGTACAGCTAGCATCAGGCACAAAACAGCCAGTCAGGAAAAAAAATGTACAGAAGACTCTAAACACTGCAATAATTTGCTGAAAACTGCATATGAAATTGGAGAAAAAAATTGATCCTGGCTGATATTGTTCAGAATTTTTAAAAAGTATTTCCTTTACACAAAATCATCTGATAATTTGGCACAATGTAGAATGGGTGTCTATGGATGTTAAGGCTGTTTTAAATTTAAAATTCCAATTTTCCCGGATTGTGTCCATCATTATGAAATTAGACTGCAATATCATGTTTTGAACGTAATTACATACAAATGTATGATTTTCTTTGTGTTTTATCATTTGAATGATTTTTTTCAAACCAACTTATGTGAGGAAGTTCTTTTAAAAATCCTTTAACTATTTTCAACACAGGGACTAGTGACTGGTCTTGGAAAGAACAAGCAGAGTTAGTGAAGTGGAGCAGAGTAAGTTAAATTATGCTTTCTCTCTTCTTTAACATTCCCTAAATTTTATGAATTGAAATACTTTGAAAACAATAGAAATCCTATTTATTTTATTCTAACGGAACATTAAATTTTCTAACAGGTAGCATTATATAAAGTTTTTCAATGTTGGTAAAGGAAACAAGACACATTTTTTTTCAATCCAAGTTACTGTTAATTTGCCCAAATATAAGATAGTATTAAAAAGTAAAGATAATAAATTGAAAACTAAATGCTATCATTATTCAGATGGTCATTTTGTCCTGAAAATAAGTTTTGTTATGTATCTTGTGACCCAGTTACATTTAAAACAATTAAAATTTGAGAGAAAATTGAAATTTTCCCCATCGGGATTTTGTATTTTTCAGTCTCCCATTCAGGCCTCCCTTTTGAAACTGACCTCCCCAGAGCTGAACAAGGTTTCTTTGGAATGCTTTATAGGTAGAAAAGAATTTTTCTCTTTTTAATTTGTTGAAACTGTATCAAACCTTGAAACTTCCTTCAGTTTAATAATTTGACCCTGCTGTCGATGTTTACACACTTTTTTGATATTTCAATGATGAATAATCGTATTATTAAAGAACAAAAACTTCCATTTTTTTAACAATCTATCAAGTGATTGTAGTATTTTATAAAATAGAGCATAATTCACAGTTTAGTCGTCAAAAATCCTAAAGAAAATAATATTTTTGCAAACTAAAATAATTGAATTTTAATTAAACTAAATTATTTTGTTATCACCAGCCGTCATGCGATTTATGGGAGACTATCCCATGGGCTCCAGCGTTACTGAGTATGACTGCGCCAAGAAAATTTTGCAGGTGAGTAGCCATCAAATACGGATTTTATTGCACACTCTATAAAGGTATAGTTTTTATAATCCTTCATTGTTTACAAAGTCAATTATGTTTTCCTCAACAAGTCAGCAATTATAGAGAATTCTAGGCGATCTTATTTGTAATTGACTGAATCATATTTTTTAATGAAAATTAAAATATGGGTGATGGTATTGGTCAGATCAATTTTGAATAGTGAAAGTGACATGAATTCTTCCTGTATGGCAAATGGTCTTCAGGGACAAGAAGTAGTGATAGAAGGATGATAGGGGGATTAAGGAAATGGCAACAATTATTGCAATTCATTAATATATATATATATATTTCCGAGATGAAGATGCAGCAACCATCAATCTATAATTTTCACCCTCTTTTACTTTCATTCAGAGCTGCCACAAATACCCTCAATTGAGAGATGAGATCTTCTGCCAGTTGTGCAAGCAAACTACAAATAACAGAAGCATGAATATGTACGTTGATTTAAAGAATTCTTTAATATTTCCACCTTTTCCTATTATTGTGTGTTTTTGCTCTTGTATACATTGTGATAGTCTAAAAGAATGTATAGATTCTTTTTTTCATTGTCAAATTTTTTATTTATTTTGTCTCTGCTTCTTTAAAATTGCATTTCTTCAACATTATTTATTTGATTATTATTCTTTTCATCACTTTCAAGAGTTGATAAGCCTTATTTATTTGATGGTGTAGAACAGTGTAAGAAGGTTATTTATTGTTATATTAAAACTTTTTGTTGAATCTTGTCAAACTTTAATTCTTCTCCTTGGTACTTTCGACCTCAAATACTAATTCTGTGAATCATAATGATTTGCCAATCGTTTACATTGTAAAATAAAATATTATACATATTTTATGTATGCATCAACACCTTATGTGGTTATGTTGTGTAGAACACAAGCAAAAGAAAAATGGGAGTATTTTTTCTGATCTTAAACACTCTAGCTTTACACAAATACAAATAATTTGTTATTGTGTATTCACAGAAGGAATGAGGATGTACTTTCAATGCTTTTATTACTTTTTTTAAATTAATGCTTCGTACATTTAAATATCTCACCTGAAATTTTTCTCCAACAACATATTTTTCCCTCATACCTGGTCTATTATTGTCGTAGGAGAAGCAAGATCAGAGGATGGCGTCTCTTTGCTTTGGTTGCTGCCTACTATGATTGCTCCGAGACTCTCAGGCCTTACTTATTCAAGTATTTGGAAACAACTGCTTCAGACTCCCAGCGCTCCTACAACAGTAAGTCTCTTTTTGTTTCAGATTTTTCTTTTACTTCTTCATAACTTCTAATTTGTTTTACATTATTTTTACAACTTTTGTTTGTACTGCTTCTTTTTTATAAAGGTATTTCTTTACAACCTTTGAGTTGATGGAGATTGAATAAACTTGCCTTTTTTTTTCTTCCAACCCAAGCTGTAATCTATTCTCTTTAGTGTGATAAGACCATCATTACCAGACATGCCAGATATAGTGTATTATTGAAAATTGTTATTTTTTAATCCAAATAAGTGAATGATTATCAAAATTGTCCATGCTATGTTGAATAGCCATTTTTAGAAAGACATGTAAAAGAAGAAAGACATTTATCATATAATAAATAGCTGAGAGACAGAATGCAATGTGTTTCGACAAAACTTAATTAAGATGTATGTATGCTTTTTTACTCACAGATGCAGCTTCTCTCTGCCTGCATAATTTAAGGAAAACATTCAAATATGGTGGCCGCAAAGATGTTCCCCTCAAGGAAGAAGTTGTTGCATTAGCAGTAAGTAGATTCATTATCACTAAATAACTCACTTAAATAATAATGAGTTACTGTTGAAGCATTAATTATCCATTCCTTTAAATAACTTGAATTATTCAACCCTATTAGATGGTTGTTGTATTTTCTTCTACACAACACGCCAATAACTTTATCTTGATTCTATGTAATTCTTTAGGATGGTCGAAACTGTAAGAGATTCCCATTCTTCTACTCTGGGGCTGATACTCAAGGTGGCATGCTTCAAGTCAAATCTTGCACGGTAAGTTCCAGCCAGACTGCCAGTCTATATCAAGATCATATTTTCAAGGTTCTCTTCTTTGATTTCCCACGACATGAAGACATAATTGGTTAGATTGCTTAGATTGATGACCACTAATGTAAGCTTATCTTGTTTACTTCATGCAAGATGTTTCCATGTTGTAGGTTTTTTAATTGGCATCTGTAGGAATATAAGGTTTCTTATAGGAGATTCAAAAAGCTCATTTTGTTTTCTTGAAGAATTGGGCAATGAAATAAGAATTTACTCATTCTTTTGGACCACCACAGTGTATAATTTTCTGCATGAAAAAAAACAGCAACCCAAAACAATTGAAAAATATTACAGCTTTAAAACGTTTAATACGAATTTTTATCTTTATTTAAAGACATTTTTGTGAGTCGATGTTAATGAGAGTTTCCTGCTTTATCCCTTAACATGCATCACCATTTTTTGTAGATTGTCCAAGATGCAATTGAAGAAGTTTGTAAAGAGCTCAACATCATAGACAGTGTGGAAATGGAAGAGTACACTTTCTTTATCCGTTGGGGTAAGTCTAATGGTGTCTTTATTTGAATGATTGTGAATAGTCTAATTTAATAATTTCCTACTTTTTTTGTTGTTATTCTTAACATGCCTGTAAATGACAAAGAATTGTGTTAATTTTATTCCAACAGGACAAGGAACCTTCAGTAAACTGAATCGGGAGGATTACATCTTAGATGAAGCTGCCTACTATGTCCGTCGCCAAATTCATTTTGACTTAATATTCCAGAGAACTGTCTGGTACTTCCCATTGAAGCACATGGACAATGAAATTTACATAGACATGATGTATCACCAGGTAACATTGATTAATGTGTTTGTGTATTTATGTATTATCTAATGCATTTTTGTAGATGACACTTGCTATTGATTTTGAATGACACTAGCATGGAAAAGCAGGAAAATATGTTACTGCCTGCACAGTATTCTGAGATGATTGGTTATCAATATAACTCAACTCTACTCATATTCTCACAATGTACAGTAACTTTGTAAAGAGTTTTGTAACTAAAATTTTATTTTGCCATGTGTTCAGGGTTCCATTTGATAATAATCTAAATATAAATTCTTGTAAATGTTACAAAGTCCTCTCTTTTTATTTCTTCAGTGCTTGTTGGATTACATTGAAGGATTCCTTCTGGTCCTTCCTGATGGTAGACTTCCCAAGGAGACAATGGCTGATATTGCAATGCTAGGTGCCCTGCTTTTCAAAGCAAATAACATGGCCGGTGTGCCCACTATGTAAGTTCAGCTGCATCAGATCTAATGATTGATAAATAAGATTGTAAATTTTAATTTCTTGCATCATTTGCATCATCAACTGTGGATATATACCACACCTTTTACTATCGTCTGCATCCACATTTTTTAAATGTATCATATTTATATCATTTCAAAACCATCAAATTTAATGTTTGTTGCTTTGGAGCTTGTTATGACAGTTATTATAATAATTGAATGTGAGTATAAATAAAAGCCACATGTCATTACTCTGAGTCAAACTCCTGTTACGGCAGTAAGAAAGTTAAACTTAATCACATCATACTATACGGCAAAGAGATAAATGTAGATCAAGGCATTATAAATCACACTCAAAATTAATAGAAATTTGACTCTTATGTATTGATAACAAACAAACACACTTTTTTATAGCTAACACTTCATTTTAAAGATATGAAAAAGCTTCTGTTAAATTTTATGAGGACATGTAAAAGGGGCCATTTGCATTATTCCTCCCTATAAAATGCAGGAGCTTTTCTAGTTATGTTGAAATGTAATCGATACTGCAAAGATTGTAGAGAATTTAAGGAATCTGAAAAAAAAAATCTTTGAGTAACATTCTAACAAAGTGCATTTCAGTCTGTTTCTACATTATTCAACAGGAAGATTTAGTTTTTACAATAAATTGTAAGGCACTTGCATTTTTCCTTCCTTCTTTTCAATAAACTTTAGGAAAGATCTGAGTGCCCTTGTGCCAACAACTGTGAGGAACTTCCCTGAAGCACGCCATCAACAATGGTTGAATAGAATCCATGAGAATCTTTCACAGATGGGACCCATGTCAAGCATTCAAGCTAAAGGCCGATTTGTTGGTGAGTATGGGAAGATCATTATTACTCATTTTAACTCCAGTCATGCAAAAATCAGCCTCAGGTATTGTGATGTGCATGGAGGATTGTAATTTTTTTAAGCATACATCTAATATCTGTTGCTTTACATTTACGCCTTCAGTATTAGTCACTCTTCTACATATTTGACATCTTGAAATATACGTAATTGTAATATATGAGACTTACATTTTTTTCGAAGGTTGTTTATTCAAATAATGACATAGATTTCTAATATCTATCTTTCAAAGGACTTAAAACATTGACAAATGGGTTAATTGTTTCTTTTGTTATATGTTATAGATATCCTGAAAAGATGGAATCTGTTTGGTTCGACATTCTTCAAAATAAGGGTAAGATTTGCAAAATATGCCTGTACTCACTTTTCCTATAAAGTATGATTTGGTAGATCAGATTGTTATTTTATTGCATCATTGTGGTCTTCAAATCTCAAGAAAAAAAGTATTTTCATTTCTTTAATTAGGAGAATGTACAGAATGCATGATAGGTACAAAGCAGAACCAGAACTTTTCTATGTAATATTCAAATTGTAGATGACTGATCTGTAATCCCTATTTTTACCTTTTAATACTTAACTCATAGTTTTATGTGCCGGTAGTCCAATTCCATTAATCATACCATCAAATAGTGAACATTGTAATACTGAATTTGATATAAAGATATGTCAAGTGAAGTTCTTTTTAAAAGTAAGGATTAGAAAGGAAAATTAAAGACATTCTTAGCACACATAAGAAGAAATTCAGTGATATGACTATCATCTTTGTAGCCAACAAACCATTAAAGATTTGTATTCCTCACTGTATCCTTCTTTAGAAAAAAAGATCCTTTTGACAATCTTAATGGAAATTTCTCTCTTGGTTTGAATGGTATGTATCATGATATTTGCTTTGTACCATCCTCAGAGAATTCCAAATGTTAGTGGAGAATCATTCTTGGCTGTCAATCACCAAGGGATTTCTTTCCTTCGGTACGACACCCATGAAACGATCATGCAACACCCATTCAGTGAGATTCTTTCCACTCGCCGTTACCGCAGCGACAGCAATATCAACTACCTTGACATGAAGCTGGGAGACTTGATGGTGCAACAAATTTTGCGCATAGAGACAGATCAGGTAAATTACTGGATGATGTATTGTATAGCCGTAATCGCCTGTAAATAAAATCAAAAAGGCAAATAATAGGACTTATTAGGGTTTTCTTGTTAAGTAAATGAGAGCGAAGAGGAAGGGGGAAGGGGGGGAGCTGGGACTAGTACGAGATGGCACATTACTTACTCATGCTTGTCACTTCTTCTGGAGCACAGGTCGCCAGCAACAGTCCGCCAGAGCCTTTATCCTGGGCCATTCTCTCTAGCTGTTTCCAGCTATGACCTATCTTCTTCATGTCAGCCTTGAGGTCCTAGTGCCAGGTGTTTCTTGGCCTTTCTCTCTTGCATTTTCCCTGGGGATTCCAAGATAATGCCATGCACATCTTCTGTGTCTGATCTGCTCTTCAGTTGGCAGCTGATTTCTTTTCTGCCACAGATCTGGAAACTGCTGGTGTTGGGCCGATGGATTTGGAGGATTCTCGTTAAGCAGCCGTTAATGAATGTCCACACTTTTCCGAGAGTGGTTTTTGTCACCCTCCATGTCTCTGCTTAATACAATGATATTGATGGCACATAAAGTGACCAAAATAAGTCAAAGCTTCTTGGTTGGATCTCCTGTCATGACATTTCACGTTTTTGATGGACGAGGGAATGTACTTTATTTACTCACTTGGACAATGTGAGTTTCTCCTGTTGCTCAAGACAATGACAGTTTGTGTTCATCTCTCTATAAAAGGGTGATTGCTTGTGGTACAGACTGCAATTTGTTTTCATAGATGGGATACTATGTCTACATGTCAAGTAATCAGAAATATGGCATTGAATTTAAACTGAGCCAGTTCTGTATCATGAGGATGCTGTGTAATGATATTTTATGGATGAGCTTATAATAATTTGAATTAGATTGATGGTATTAATGCTATGAAGAAGTGTATTTTGTTAGTAAAAGAATGAGTTATGATTGGCTCATTAAATAAAAGGGGTAATTATGATTTAATAAGGACAACTATGACGTACAAATTTTTTAAAGGATTATAATGTGTACTATTATGAGTTAATTTGAGATTACCTCTAGTCATGAAAAAATTCAATACGATGACAGTGTTTTGCAGAATTTTATACTGTGTAAAGTTGCTGGAGAGGGAATTACATCACTGTGTAACTGTGTAGCACTTAAATCATTTAGGCCCATTGTTAACAAGTTATATTATGAGAAACTGTGAAATAGCACAAAATAATCTATGTAAAATACTAAATCCAGTATCTTTCTAAAATTATCAACTTTACTTTTTTATATATTAAGAACATTCGCTTTAAAATGTTCCTCTTTGATTCTTATTTAAACTTTAACATCATCGATGATTGTTGATGGTGCTGATTTACAACCAGGGTTTGTAATACTTCCATCCCCCTTACCCAACAACTCGAACACAAAATGCAGACATTGACAGTACCATATCTTGTCTCTTCTGCCATCCCCAGGGCTCTGACATCTCTGATCTCATCGGACAATACATGCAAGTAATCAACAGGCATCGCAAGCGACAGGATGTAAGAGCTATCACAAACGGACATAACTGATATGCCCTCCATTGTTCATGTACACAAAATTGCTTTTTGATTTGTACTGTAAGATGACTGCTTGATGGTTTTTCAATTCATCTTTGCAAGGCTGATTTGACTGACTCACCATTGTTCTTATGACTTAAAGAAAGAATTGAAATGAAATTCAAACTTTCTGTTTTGCAAAAAAAAAAAAAGATTAGCAAGGTGCAAATGATTCCTTGCTGTGTGTATTACAAATTGATTTCTTAGATCCATGTAATGATAATTCATCTTTCCATCGATACTACCTACTGACCCCCGAAAAAATTTACCTAAGGAAATATATGATAATATTCGAGTTATCAAACATATTATGATATGCTGAACATAAGGATGCATATATGGGAAAAATCTCCCTATAATGTGAAGTTGATTAAGCGTTTAGATAATAAAAGACTACGACTAAGTATTTTATAATACATACTCTAAATAAAAAATGACACACTTCAAGAACCATCTGCACATTGCCAAATCTTATTCATATATCCTGATGTCAGGGCTCGGTGGGTTTGGGTATGGTAAGGTTTCATATCTAGATCAAGCTTCAAAATCCACCCTAATGATTTGCCTGGAATGTTTAATTCACCAATGCAGCAATGGATGGATTTTTTAGGAGAAATTTGATTGGATTCTCAAACCTTGTTGATGTTGACATAGCTTGATGAACTCAATAACGGATCACTGTTGCTTAGCGTTGAGGGCGATTTTCTTTTCAAATTTTTGACAGAACCATTAGTATGAATTTATTTACCAATATTAATGTGGTATACGTTTGATTAATTTGTTCTTGAATGAGATTTGGGACTGTTTAATTCTACTAAGTTAAGTTGTAGCCATATAAAGTAAGGTTTTTTTTTTAAACAAATTTACCAAACAAACCCTGTTGAGATCTAGATAGGACTGATGTTATGTAGATTGAGATATTAAATAGTTTCCAAATGCCAAAAGTTACTTCTGTTTAAATTTTGTGCATAATGAACGCCAACAACCAAAGTTGTTGTTTTTTCTGGGTCACGTGGTATATATGTATTTGAGAAGTAGCATACCACGTCATTAATTACTGACCAGAAGCAATGGTGATGTTTTTTCATCCGTTGGGTACTTACTCGAATTTGTCAAAAATAATAAATGCAATGTTTGTCTGATTGATATAAACAGTCATTATTGATAGATTTGACTCGAAAATCAAAAAGTCTTTAAAATCTTTGTAATTTTCAAAATTGATTGTGATATGATCTGTCTTCATTTCTCACTCTTATACTATATTATCTTTGCCAATAACGTTTCACTGTCACATTTGTTTTTGCTTCCTACATTCCACCCTAACTTTAGTTACCATCGATAATTTTTTTAAGTGCTTCCAATATTTGCTGATCTGTTGATTGTTGAAGAACCTCAAAAGGTATACCTTCATGAGAATTATTTCACCACAGAAATATTTATGTCCACGTTGTGTTGTTTTTTGTTTTTTTTAACTTAATATCAACATTATTCCGACTGTACATAAGATCTCTTCACATGTTCTTCATATCGTCAAAACATCATTCCAATGTATCTTATACATTTCATAATCATACAAATGATCTTTAAGAATTAACCAGGGTAACTGCTGATAATAATATTTTTGCGAATGTGAGAATGAATGTTTGTTGAATGTTAATTGAGCCAATCAGTACTTACAAAGCAATCTGCGAAGAGGGTTTTTTTTTTCTTTCAACCAATATCAAATATACACTGTATTAATATATTATTGACTTCTATTAATTTTCAGTATCTAAGATACAATTACATTGATTATTTGGCAACTCATAGTGTTACATTATGTTTGATAGTATTGCTGATTGTCATCGTTTTCTATTGTGCATTGCACCATGAAAAATGAGAATCAAAATCAAAATGCTGCTCTGATATTCTAAAGGCTGTGTTATCTGATTGACAACGTCTTCAGTATTTATTTTCACAGGAGTTTGATTAGTATAATGGTGTTTGACTTACTTTACCACCTGTCAACAAGATCCGATTCAAGACATACTGGTTGGTGATGGGACGGGAGGGGTAGGGATGAGAGATGCAGATATATGCAATTGTTTGTATTCAATCATGCATTCTCCTAAGAGCAAAGTAAATACAACAATAGACAATGAAATTATTAGTTCTGTTTTATATATCCTTTTCTTTTCCCTCATTCATTTTGAGAAGAATTTAGGGAAAAGCGGGATAGCGAGGACACTTTTTAAAACCACGATATGCAATATGATTCTAGCTAACATGATATCCATATATAATATATTTACATATACATGTATAATATTGCTGTGTACTTTTGTCTTTCACTAATATATATTGAATTGCCCAGTAGATAATTGAATTGCATATTAATTTGAAATCGTTCTTTGATTATATTGTGCTCTATTGGTGTGATTTTTTCGTTACCTTTTTAAAAAATATATATATCTTTCTTTACTTATTTCTGAAACTTTTTTTTTCTTAATTCAGTTGTTTAAGTGTTTGAAAAGTTGATTTCTTTTTTCTGCCTGCTGGAAACTTTTGGTCTTCCATAAATAATGTTTGAAAATAGATTTTTTGCTCTATAATGTTACAGAAAAACACTGTTCAGACTGAGCAAGATTTTCTTCTCTGTATGTCGACCTTTGCGCTCTTGGTAAATGGGTTGTACAATTTTGTTTCTGTTTTAATTTTATACATTTTTGTACGTAAAAAAAGGGGGGGGGGGCATGGGATGTAATGGGTGGGAGATGTAATATTGAATCTTGTGTTTTGTTTATTATTTTTATTTTTTGAATACATATTACTCTCATTTTCTGCTCTTGTGTCTTAACTTTTTTATGGTTCTAATAAGTATTAGTGTGCCTTATCTTCATTTATTTATAATGTCTTTATAATTTTGCTACACCTTGGGACTTTTGTCTAAAGGAGCAGAAGCTTTCGGGTTTAGGGTAGGCAAGGGAGAAAAATTTTGCATTGATTAGAAAGTATTTATTTATATCGTATAAAAATGCAATGAAGATTGCATCATGTTTACGAAGCAGTTGGCTGAATGAGCAACGTCAGTGTTGAAACAGTTTGTTTTGTTTGGGTTCTTTTCTCTTGCCCCACACCCTGATTTTGCCAGTAATCGTAATTGCATTGCAAGCTTTTTATAAGCAGGCAAATTTAAAGCATTCCCCGACATGCTGCAGAATGTGTAAACCATTCCATGCATCCATTACATTCCATGAAATTATTTATCACATACATGTATTGCATATTTACTTACGAATATATAACGATGTATTTGATACATTTATAAAATTATATTATATTTTATTTACAAGAATCATATTACTATATGTATAAGTTCACCAGCTGCTAATTCGTCTCAAGCTTATTGGATCTTTGGTCTTCTTCTTCCCTCCATCATTGTCTCATCTCTTTGAATAGTAAAGACATTATGATCATCTGTCCTTGGTTACAATGCCAAGAGTTTGGACAGAAGTGAAGCAAAACTTTTGTGGCCTGTAAAACCCATGTCTGGAAATATCCAACAATATGAAATAGAATCCACAAAAGAAACCTTATCTATATTTGAAAGAGAAGAACTGGAAAAGAAAGAAGGGGATGAAATGATTTGAATTTCCACAATAAACCAACTATGATGATCTTACTCTTATTAAATTATAAACTTGAAGCAAATAATCAAGTATAAAGAGCACTGCGGTTAGACTGGAAGTGGAAGTGAGATAAAACCTCAAAGGGCTAGGTCAAAAACCATTATCGCAATTATATTCTTGATTCGTACAAGTTGATTCGACCCATGTAAGCTTATATATATATTTAAGTATTATTCTTATATATCATTATCAGTATAAT
>JAUEKT010257086.1:6371-18469 GCA_031762655.1 Doris verrucosa
ATGACAATGCAGGTAAGTGTAAATGTATGATATGTTGATTCGGGAAATCGTTGTGCGTAATGTTAAAGAAATTATGTCAAGTGTTTGTGTGTGGGTGCAGCTACAGTCAAGTCATGTGTTTGTGCGTATTGTTTTGCTCGGGTTCATGTGCACTCCTTTGTTTGTTAAAAGAACGGAAGTGATAGGCCCTAGAGACTCTTCTACTTCTACATCTACACTTCAAGCAACCATCTTTAGGCCTATTTCAATCATCAATGTTCCTTTTGTAGATTCTTTCAATCATCAATGTTCATTTTATAGAATCTATGACAGATTACGGTAACTGAGAGAATACTGTACCACACTACAGTGCACCAAAAAGTGTAAATGTATGATATGTTAATTCGCGAAATTGTTGTGCGTAATGTTAAAGAAATGACATCAAGCGTTTGTGTGTGGGCGCAGCTACAGTAAGTAAGATTTGATCAGGAAAGGAGAGCAATGGCCAGCTTCACAGAAAGCCAGTCTTCGCTCTTCAACATGCGAATTTGACTTTGCCAATGACCGCCTACTTTGTGGGAGATCTACAAGAGACCAAAGAAAGCAAGGTGATCTTGCTGGATATCAATTCCGCACATTGAGCTGTTAGGCTAGCTTGGAACTGTTGTCTCCAACAAGGCCCTGGAGACAAATGGGTTGAAATGGTAAAAGGGCATGTTGAATACGCTCAAGACTTGCATGCCGCTGGGGCAGTCTATCATCAGTAATGCAATACAAATTACAATGTAGGTTCACATTTTTGTAATTTGTGAGACATGGTTTCAGTGCGTTGACGATGAGGCCAAGGGCTGCGACCTTGCTCCCCCTGGTTATTGCAACTTCCCCTTCTCTCATCCCACCCGCGGTGGTGGCATCGCCTTTGTTATTGGAGAATCCCTCATATCACCACCAAGACTGATTTTATGTTCCAAAATTCAACGTTTGAACTTGTGCAGCTCTCCCTCTCTCTTCCACACCAAAAGTTCCACCATTTCTTCTTGGACCGTGCAAATCAACTGTAAGATAGTGTTTTTATCAAGGAGTTCCCAGAAATCTTGGCTTATTGCAACACTCTGAAAGGTCCCTATGTCATTGCCGGCGATTTTAACTTTTACTACAACAAGCCTGACCACACCAGCACTGCCAAGCTAATCAACACATTCTTACATTCTTTCAGCCTTCACCAGGCTATTCAGATCCCAACACACGATGAAGGCAATATATTCGACTGGTTGATTCATAGAACTGATCAGTCCTTTATCAAGTCCTTAGACATGGACCACACCCTTCCCTCTGACCACGCTTGCATCCTTTGCCACCTTTCACTCTCCAAGCCTATCCTGAGCACCACCCACGTCATGGCGAGGAAACTTGCTGACAAAGACATCACCCACTTCGATGATCATCTCCAGACTGCTCTCCAGTCCTGTCCTCCATCTTCCATTAACGACCTCAACCAGATGCTTGGCGACCTTCTGGAAGCACACGCACCTGCCACTATGCGCAGAGTATTCGCCCTGGTTTGCCTTGGGGCTCAAGCTGCTTCATGCCAAACGAAAACGTCATCATGAAGACAGACAACGGCTGAAGACTGGCTTTGTGGCTCATAAACAGATTTTCCAGACTGCTAATAAGGCTGTTAATGGCTTAGTACACATTGCATAAAACTCCTTACTCTGGTACGATGAACAACATGTCAACAACGTTTTTCGTATATATGCTATTATGAGATACGCAGAATCGTTTCCATTCGCCACATTCTCACTGTCAACGCTACCAAAACTCTCCTTTGTGTCTTTGTCATTTCTCGTCTTTAATACTGTAACTAGTGTAACGCACTCCCTGCCGGTTCTCCTTGTTTACTTATTCACAAGCTATAAAAGGTTCAGAGCAATGCTGTTAGGCTTATCTTTATAAGTTCTCGCATGCTCACATCACTCTACTCTTCGCTTCTCTCCACTGGTTAACAGTTGAAAAGAGAATTCAATACAAGATCACTTTGCTATGCTTCAAAGCTTTAAATAACATCATTCCATCCTATATCTCTGACCTTCTTCAAGTCTACACTCCTTCCCGCCAACTCCGGTCCTCCACTGACACCCGCATTCTCCGTTTTCCATCATGTCGTACTAAAACCAATGGGCAACGTTCCCTCTCCTATCAAGCGCCCATCATCTGGAATCGGCTCCCTCACTCTGTCTGCAACTCTCCCACTGTATCACCTATCAAATATTCTTTAAAAACAAATCTCTTCTTACAACAGTAGGGTTAATCCTCTCTCTGATGTGTATCTGCATGTGTGCGTGAGGGGCATCTGTGTGAGCGTGTGTGTCGTTTGTATGGGCGTGTATGTGTCTACTGAGGCCTTTCTGTATATTTTGTATATCATGTATAGGCCTAAATGGATTTATATTATTATTTCTGTTTAATTATGCTGTATATCATGTGTACATAGATTTACATTATTGTTTATCATTGTAAGCGCTTAGAGATTTTGCGTAATTAGATTAAGTGCTCCAAATGCTCTTTATTATTCATTATAAATTTCAGACGTGGGCGAAACGTTCCATTGGCATACATGTATCATATCCATAGCTCAGAACAAAAAACCCAAGAAGGGGTAGCCTGAAAACGAGGATGGACACAAAGCCTTTACAAACGTAGTTTCTTTCCTGAAAGAGAAAGACAATGGGCAGCTAATAGTGGGTGAATTGTGCCAGAAAATGCAGGAGTATCTGGGAGGCGAAGAGCCTGACTCTAAATAGCACATGAAAAATAAGTTGATGAAAACTTTGGGTAAGGATATCATCATCAAATACAATCCGGATAAGTACAGTGTTGTTAATGTTATGATCCAAATGACTGCTGAAAACGTATGACATATTTCGGAAACAACAAGAAGTGAAACTTCATAGAAAAGTTCAGGATCATCCACATTGCTGCAAAACTCATCTTAGCAGACATAAGGGATCTACAGTACTAGGTACTAAAGATTTTCACCCCACTAGAGAAGAGGTTGGTGATCTGAAAGCAAATAAAATATGAATTATTTACCAATTTCACTCTCTTTGTTTCTACAGACTTTGATGGTGTAAAAAAGAAGGAAACAAAATTGAAAAGTCTCTCAATTGGTCACAAGCTATGATGCAAACAAATGTGGCCGAACATTTTAATATCACTTCTGCAAATTGGATCTCGGGCACTCACTGACTTGTTTCACAGTCTTGGATTCTGTTCATTGTACCATGAAGTCCAATGCTTCGGACAATGTGCAGTCTTCAGTCAAAGTACAGATCTTTCTGGTGTAAGTTTCGACAGCTTTATTCGGTCTGTGGCAGATAATGTTGATCACAGCCTTAGAAAACTGGAAGGATAAAGAACATTCCATGGGATGGGAATCATTGGAGCAGCAACCCCCAGTGAAAAGCTTTCCGAGCTGATCCATCGAGACACCAGACTACCTGCATTTCAAATATCCACCCCTTATCAGATCCCAGTCCACTTTTTCAGCTCATCAAAGACTCAGTTCTCCTTGAAGTATGAAGAGCTTCAGGGTTTCAGATTTGAAGATACTACCAGAAAATTGGACATACTATGGAAAGCGTAATGGCCTCTAAGAAAATCTGCTTTCTTTTGCTTCCCCTTCATCAAGAAGTCAATTTGTCCAACTCACAGCGTCCTCTAGAGGCAATCGGAAGAACGTCACAGTTGGATCCCACTCGGAAAGTAAAGCTTGACCAGGATATCCTTGATTTCATAATGACAGACATGCAAACCCTTTTGAAAAAGGAATTTGGCCAGGTTGGACTTGGGGTGTGGCCAGCCTGGCAGCAGGGAAAAGGAGATGTGCAACAATTTTACAAGACACATTTAGTCACCGTCGGGGAAAAGGGTCGTATGTGCAAAACTGCAAAGAGGCACATATGACTATGTTCCTCGACGGTGACGATTTATTTGTAACATGAGTCACATCATCATAGAAATGTTTTGATTGCATTCCATAATTTTAGACAATGTTTCATCAAAAATAATTAATATACAGCCTTTGAGTTTGATTTCAATTGTTACTACCTTTGTGTTGTATGTAGCTGGAATGAATGCATGTGTTGATCTGAGTAGATTGTATTTTCACTTAAGTGTTTTTATATATATTGACATAGCTACTGCATTTCATGTGCCGCTGTATCACAAAGTTTTAAATTGCTCTTTTTGTATTAAGTGTATGTACAAATATGTTCAGTTGATTTTATTCTCATTTGTAAAGTGCATAGAGCTTGTTCGTGGATGGGGATATGCGTTATATAAATTTTATTTATTATGGCAAATTCCACAGATTTGTGCCAAGGAGCATAATTTTTTTTCTTTTTTTCTTTGTGATCAAATAAAATGCTATCATTTCATGCTGTTGGTCTCAATGTGTTGTTTTTTCATTAAAGAAGCTTGTAATACCATAAGAATGTGTCTTTTGTGTTATTTCTTTGGTTGGTGGACTTTAATAAGGTTCTGAAGTTGATAGATCGACCTTACGCCATTTACTATTTGAAATCGAGGTAAGGAAAAAAATCATGAAATGACTAAAAAGCTCATTTTTTTCCTGAAAATCAGCGATTACAACTGTTTAGAGGTCAATTCATCAGATTCTAGTAAAAAAATAATGTTAAATCAAGAAAAGAGTGATTTGTAGCATTGCCAAGATAGACCTATTTTTTTATCGTGTAAGGCCGATGGCATTGGTTTCGTACAATATAGACCCATATCACTGAAAACATCAGTTTTTTACTTTTAGACATCAAAATGGGTAAAATAATGCACTTTTGTGTTTTTGAGTGAAAAAAATACGAAAAAACGCAAATTAAATATTTTTTTTGAATTTTCTAAAATTGCGCGCACCATGCGTGGGTCGACGTGACCCGACTGTGGAACGCCGGGATATTTTCTCATTCGACGCTCTAAACATCGAAGGAATTGCAAGTTCGCCCGTGTCAGGTTAGTTTATAAGTATTTTAAACTAAAGGAACTAAAATTAGATTGATTAGATGATATTTTAGTGTCAAAATATAATATTAAGTTGTGTAAAGCCGACTACTACGGAACGACCACTTCGGAACTAGATCTATTTCACGATGCGTAGCATGGCCGATTAGATCTAAACCGCTTAAGATTTTGCAACACAAACGGCCTGATGTGAGCAGTTTGTACCTCAGCTTTACTTTCTTTTGCCTATTAAATAGGATTCTACCATTTAATACAGTATTTTAGGCTCACAAACTCAAAATACTGCCAAATAGTTGCCAGTGAGTTCCGGAGTTGTGTTTATCGGCATCACGGGTCTTCCTGTAGGCTTCCATGGTGGTTTCATCGACCTAACGCTAGTGCCGGTCGCGTTCCTTTGTGGCGCCATAGGCTTTACACAGGTTCCGGCGTTGTTTCATGGTACTTACGCTTTGGCTTTTGTTTGGGTATGTATATATAAATATCTAGATCTATGATGCTTATTTATTTTAAATTGCAGATTTAGTGAAAAGATTAATTTGAGAACACTTTTATGGGCTAGGAAAAGAAATTAAATGCCTTGAAAGATAATTTAGAGAATAAGAAAGAATCTAACACTAAGTGTGACAAAAGCCCAGAATCTAGTCCAGAGCACTCAGATCAGTCTAAATATCTTAATTTTATACTTTTTTTTTCTATGATCGGTGTAATCTATCTACATTACTCATAGATATATGAAAGATGGCTTCGAAGACCTCCAAATGGCGGCACAAATTGAAGGAGGAGAATCCTGAGAAATATGCCGAACTAAAATCTCACCCGCACAAGCGGCCAAACATCCCTTACCCTACCCCAAAGAGTTAATCGGAAAGCGATGGCCGAAGAGGAGAGGAGGGAGCATGACAACAAGATAAGGAGGGAGAGGAAAGAAAAGAAATCAAGACAAGTGAGTTTTGTTGTTGTTTTTTTTAACAATGGCAAGTATTAGTTGTCTGAAATTAAATAAAGCTTGACATTTACCGGTACCCAGTACTTATTTGATTTTTTGTTTATGTTATAGTATGGTACCTTGCTTTCGTTTTTCATCAGAAAAGGACAGCTGAGAAGGCTGCGGCAGCCCTATATATGAGGGAGTACAGGCTGCAGGCCAAACTAGCTAGAAGTCTGGCTTGGTCAAAGCCACCCTCATCGTCAGTGGCCACTCCAACCCCAACCTTACCTGTATGCCAGTCTACGCCGAAGCAACCTGGCATAAACATGGAAGTAGAAGGCTGTGTTTCCCCTCCGTCCGTCAATCGGAACTCTGGTGCTGCAAAGCTCAGACAGCACTGTTACAACACAGCATCAAAGGTAAAGATTGTTTTCTCCCTTGTTCAATAAGCAGAACTAATCAACCTTATTTTAATGGATTCAATAGAAATTTGCCATCTGCACAATGGTAACCCATGTTTTGACATCTTTGTAATGTTTACTATACTTACAATACTTTCCAGATGAAAAGAACTCTGAAGAAAGGTTTTTCAGATGAGGAGAGTGCCAGGATGGCAACTCAGTTGATTTTGAGGAGGACACCCCAGAAAAGGGAGAAAAATCTTAATGCACTACTTGGTAAGTTCAAGTCAACCATGTACTGAGAATGAAGTTATGTTTTTGTGAATAACACATCATGGTAAAGCATAGTTATTATCTTTTGGTCAAGGCAATTGATTTGATTGTCAATTTTGTGCTTATTTCAGAACATCCCGAAGTACGTCGTTTCTGTCGGCGCAAACTACGGCTGACAAGAGCGAAGACAGACGAGCCGAGGCATAGGAGTCAAACCCAGCATAGACATGCCTTAAAAATAAAGAAGGCCAAAAGCAGCTGTTTGGAGATGGCAAAGCTGGATATTCAGGTGAGCATCGCATGCTTTTCTCTTCATGATACTATCCCCTAAATATTTTTAAATGCAATCTGTTATAGAATTCAAATTCATTGATGAACTATCATTGTCAATATCTTTTCACAGAAATTCTACAGAAATCCAGCAGTATCCCGGGTCCTACCTCATCAGAGGTATGCTACGAAAAAGGGCCCGGGATATGCAATGCTGACAACCCTGAAGCAGGCCCACATTCTTTATAAAGAGAGAACCGGCAGAAATGTTGGCTTCTCTCTATTTGCCAGTCTGCGGCCAAAAAATGTTAGAAAGGTTGGCACTGTGCCTGTGGAGACTTGCCTTTGTGTTACCTGCACAAATGTGAAGTAAGTTTTGTGTCCTGCTGAGATTGTTTGATTTTAATTGTATTTTTAATTTTTATGTTTCATTTTTCATGATGTGTCCTCATTCATGTTTCATTGATGAATTTCTCTCTCAGACTCAAGATCCAGGCACTTAATGGCATGCTGGGGCCTAGTAGAGAGTTAATACCCAGTGAGGGTAAAATTTTCAAATTTGTCCTCTGCCCATTCAAAGGCAAGTGGCCAAAAATGGAATGCATTATTGGTAAGTAGACACACACCAACAGACAACCAAAATATATAAAAAAAGAAATAAATGAAAACAGCATGATATAGTTTCTTTATTTAGAGGAATCTTCCCATGAAAAACGTATACACTTCGCTCTCTCCAGGAGATTGCCTCCGCTGCAGAGACCGCATCCGCCCGTTTACACTCAAAGTCTGGGAGCAATACGACGAGGACGTCAAATGGCTCCATTGGGAGAGACGGCCTGTGGACGGCAAGCTGAAGCTGGACGTCTTCTTGTTCTCTGGGAAAGTAAGGTAAGGTATTATGTTAGGTAGGTATAATTTTCTTCCCATGTTAAGGCCAATACCTTCTCGCTGTGCCCATGATAGATCATTGATGTTTATGATAACATACTGTTATGTAAAAATAAAAACAACTTTCTGTTTCCATTTCAGTGATTTACTTTCCCAGTTGAACAAGGACTTGGAGGAGCCCACCAAAGGGATGTCCTTTGTGCAGCATCTTTTCAACGCTTATTGGCAGTTCGACCAATACACTGCCTCTAAGGACAACCTCCGCCCTGGTGAGAAATAAAAAAAAATTTATTCCTGAATTTTTACTAGATGTCTTGCCTCTATATATATTTAATTCAAACTAATATGGTGGATTGCATTTCAACTCACAGGTCAAATCATGATGGTCCAGGACTTTGCGGAAAACAAAAAGGCAACTTACCAGGCCGAGGTCAAGTCTGCTCACTTCGGGAAGCAGCAAGTCACCCTCCATCCAACAGTGTGCTTTTATCGCACAGATGAGGGGCAGCTGGTACGTCATGTTGTGATGTTGTTTTCAAACGACATTGCACATGACTACCATGCTGTCCACATCTTCACTCAATGAACTATTGAACTGCTGCGGCTGGGGACGGACGTCAAAGAGGTCATTCTCTGGAGTGACGGAGCTGCGTCCCAATATAAGGCATGTTTTCTTCTGTCATAGAATATATTTATGACCAACAATGCATAGATATGTTTTAGTATTCCATTTTACAGAGGAATCTAAGTGCTTTGTCTTCTTTCTTCAATCCATAGGGCAAGGGAACCTTTGCAGACCTGTCTCTCTATCCCTTCCCAATCCAAAGAAATTTCTTTGGATCAGAACATGGGAAAGGGGAAGCGGATGGAGAGACAGGCCGATTCAGTCAGGCAATGAATCGGGCTGTGGCGGGCGGATCCTTCTTCCGCAATGCTGAAGACATGGCTGCCTTTGGCTCTTCTGTGTACACATCAGGAGATTACAAAAAGTAGTAAGTACATAGCCAGTGATTAGTAATTTGCTAATGTTGGGGACAAAGTGTCGCTGATATTATGTTATTCCTGATCTCATGATTCTCTTGAATTTATTTTTTTCTTACTACAGTTCCTTCCTTTTGGTAAAGCCAGAGGACATCCTGAGGGACCGTCCTCAGACAGACGTTGGCACACTGCCTGGGACAAGGCAGCTGCACCAGGTTGTGAGGAGAGGACGGTATATACTGTCGGCCCGAAAACATTCATGCTTTTGCTCCGGATGCCTGGAGCAAAAGTATGACTGTTGTATCAACAAGCAATACGTCAGCCCCCTTGACACCTTCAAACTCAAACCGAGGTGAGTATTTCTATAGACCTACTTAGAATTAAAAAAGGTTGGCTTTATTTACATTTGTCAGCATGCATAATACCAATATGCTAAGTGCTTTTTCATGCTCCTATTTAGTTAATGTCTTCAACATCTTGGACTTCCTGTTTCAGTGTTCCATTGGATGAGGCATTTTTAGAGCCGCCCCAAGACTCTGACAAGGAGGAAGAAGAGGAGGAAACAAAGGAACCCTCTTATACAAAGTAAGCTATTTACATCTTATGTGTATTTCTTACAAATTACTATGGAAGGAATTATACTATATTAACATAATTAACAAAATCATTGTAAAAAATTCAATCCTGCAAATTTGATTCTAACTAATTTCTACTTTTTCTGTTACTATATTTTTCACAGCTCTGTTTGTCCATCTGTTGGTGAATTTTTGAAGGTGCTGGGCTCTAAGGAAGTAAGAAAAGGAAAATCCAGACAAGATGAAACATATTTTGCTGTGGTAAGAAAGAGACCTTGATTTGATTCATTGTAAAAAAATAGACCTATCTTTTACATGTTTTAAAAATTGTATTACTTTTTAACGATTTTGTGAATATTTGATGTTTGTTTTAAACAGACAGTATTAATAGTATTATTTAGCTTCATGGTTCCTTTTTTTCCCACAGGTTATTGCAGCACCAGAGGGTGGGCCAAAAAACTTTTTTTTTGTGAACTTTTTTGAGAAAACTGGAGCTGGAACACATACTCTCCAGCAACGACCGTACCACATAGTTCCGGGAACTGATGAAAATTACCGGTGGCACACCATTCCTGCTCCAACTTATACACACAGGGGCCACTATTTGTTTTAAACATGTTTGTACATGTTTAGTCTTGTATATAACTTATGTGTATTATAATTTGTGTAAGTATTATTTCTTTTTGTATCGAAAACATTTTCCCGTTATATAATTCTATAAAAACACTATTTTTTAAATGTATTTATTAATAAATTACCCTACATTTTGTATATTTGAACTCTAAAACATGCCTCCTTGACCTTTTCTTAAGTTTGGAATGTTTGAATGAGAATATGCTTTAGTATTATGTTGTTTATAAGGTGCTTTATGAGAAGAAAGTTCGCCGCTAATTTTACAAGGGGGACAACTTTGAGACCATGATTATCTGCCCCTGGGGGCTTTAAGCTTCCAATTTTTCTATTTTTACAACAGGCTTAGAATGCCCTTTCAGTTGATACCATGCATGACTATATTTATGTACTTTTAATTTTTCATGAAATCGCTGTGATTTAGTAAATGACAGATTTCGTACTGTGGAATTCGCCATAATGACCCACGGGTTTTTCAAAAATTTCTGCCCATGTATGTCGGATCCTACAATGAGCAGAAATAAATTAAACATGGTAGATCTAGATATCTTATTATCTAGATCTAAATTCTAGACGTCTAAATTGATTGTAGATCTACACTGCAGATTGCAGGGCAGGGGAACACACCAACAGCAAAACCATGACCACCATACGCCTAAATCTCTAGATTTAGACAGAAGCTACATGACAATGTGATTATAAGTTGCTAAAAGTACAAGTACGACCAGATAGTTTTCATTGACATCTAATTATAACCAAAGTACAGACATCATAGCAACTATGAAAGGAGGTGCCATTATGAATCACTGTGTACAATACCATAAAGTTGGTTCAAAAATTATCCTGTCTGACCCTACCCCAGATTTTTCTGAATCAATCACTTTCTTTAATTCCTTTCGAAAATTTGTTCTGTAGGAATTGATCTTTTTTTAACATCTTCTCTTGTATACGTAGGGTAATTTTCCTGGAATTTTCTTAACCAATATGCCGTAAGCTGCATCTTTCTTTTGTCGATTGCTGTAATCGTCACACTAAGAGTTTACTTTCCACAGGGCTGGTAAAGACCTATAAACTTCAATGCATTCGATCGAGCTGAAAAGCCCTGTGTTTGTCAGCCATGTTTACGGTACCAAATCTGCAAAGAGAATGAATATTGCACAATTTAATTGACGGTCGTCACACACGGTCAATTAAACTGCGCAAGCAAATAGACTTGCGCAATAAAATTTCAAAACGCAAGTCTTCAATATCGCCCATACACGGTCAATTTAATCGTCAATTCCAACAATTGACAATAAAATTGCGCAATATAATTGATCGTGTATGGGCCGCTTTATGTTTTGGCTGTTTTTGGTTTTCTGCTTGGTTTCTCTGCTTTTGTTTAATTTTGTTTTGCTTCTTTTCGGAAGGTTTTTTAAAAGTTATTTTTAGAGGAGGGAGAGGCGGGGTAATCCTCGCCACATTGTAAACAACACTTTCCTAACACTTTCACTGTTTTCATCATCAATAGTAGTGACCAGTGTTTTCTTTTTGGTTCTTGTTTGTTTTGTTTTGTCTACTGCACTCTAACTCACATGAGTTTCAAGGTTTTTACAAACAGTGCCTTTGTTTTATTTCCTTTCAGACCATCGACATTTCGCTCGCAGTCACTCTATGGATCGTTACGTTTATAGTCTTTTGCCGAAACGTTCCGTTTGGTCTCAGGGTCACTAATGACGCAACCATTAGTTTAGTGGACCAACGTTTTAGTCTAACAATGTTGTGGTGGACACATCATTTAGTGGACCAATTTCGCATCGACTCCCGGAAAATGTGACAAGACGTGCCTACGTGTGTGTTGGAGAGAGAGAGTGTGTGTGTGTGTGTGTGTGTGTGTGTGTTCGTGCGTGTAAGCGTTGTCCCTTCCCCCAAAATCAACACTTGGGCCCGGCATTCTTCACCTCGTCTCTCTACCTGGCTTGGTCAGTACCCACAGGAGGCATTGGCCACTTTGGGCCACACGACAAACACACTTTTTTTATTAAATAGTTATGTATTTATTTGTTTGTTTATTTGTTTGTTTTTTAACATGTTGTTTCCATTTTGTTTGTTTGTCTGTTTTCCTTGGGGTTTGTTTTCCGTTTTGTTTATTTTCTTAGG
>JAUEKT010257087.1:0-12735 GCA_031762655.1 Doris verrucosa
ATGTTAAATTATAATGTAATTTGGTATTTTTAGTTTAGGGGGGGGAAGGCCCTGGGTGTGTGAGCGACAGCGACAGCGAACACACCCCATGTACTGGCACCAGCTTATGGAATTTCTTCTGCTCTAGATCTACATGAGTGGCTTGGGGATATGGTATTTCTCCGGTATCCGATGATTATGCTTAATTTTCAAGAGTGAACAAATGGATCTCCGTAGTTTGTCGTAGTTTCAGACATTCAGTTGACTGAAAGTTATGGAATTTCTCCTCGTGGCAACTTATCTCTTTTTCCCTCTCTTTCTCCTTCTCTCTCTCTTTCTCCTCTCTCTCTCTTTTTTCTTTTTTTTTCTTCTTCTTCTTCTTCTTCTTCTTCTTCTTCTTCTTCTTCTTCTTCTTCTTCTCTTTGTCAGAACAGAAGTAACAAAAAAACCCAAGTGAAACATAAAATTAGGTCGCTGATATTATTTTATAAGAGGCCTAGATCTAGATCTACGTCTTGTTTGATAATAATCCCTAAGTACCCCTATCATTGTTCTATTTCTACATCTTCTGCGGTTCTTTTAATCCAAGTATTTCACAGGCCATACACTTATTAGGAAACCTAAAACAAACATTACACGTCAGGCGAGGAACCCACCGGGAAAACGAAAGAGAGGAAGAACAAGGAGCACATGGAAAAGAGACCTGGAGGGAGACCAAAGAAAAATGGGATATGGCTGGAATGAAGTGGAGACCATAGCTTAGAATAGGGTTAAGTGGAGAGCTTGTTTGATGGCCTATGTATACTCCAGAGAGGGGTGACATTGGCAAATGATGATGAATTTCACTTGGTGGCAGTGGTAGCCTGATTAATGGTCAATTTCAAAACCAACGATAATGATGAATTTCACTTGGTGGCAGTGGTAGCCTGATTAATGGTCAATTTCAAAACCAACGAGCCCCTCCGTGGTAATGGCTAGTTTATCCAAGGCCATCGAATGCTTTGCTGGTAATTTAATTGCGAACACTGAGCCATTTTAAACGTTAGGTCAAGGAGAGCTATAATATAATTCATAATGGCTGCTTTATCGATTACCACTGAACGCTCTGTGGCAATATAAGCCATTTTAACCAACACCACAGAATGGTTTGGTTGGTAATGGTCGCTACCTATAGTAAAATAGGCCTAGATCTAGATTTGATCTAGATTTATATAGACTTCTCAGTCCACTACTAAGTAGACTACTACAATATTACATCACTCTGTGATGTTCCGTCTTTCATCCCAATTGTTTTGCTAACATTGAACCAGTTTTTCTCTCACTTGAACCAGGCCAATCAGCTTGAATCACTCATAGGCTACATGTCATGTCTAGCTGACGTAGTCGGGGCACAGGGTTAGTTGCTTGGGTTAGGATGAGAGTTAGGTGGTAAGGTCAGAGATATTATAGTTTTGGTCAGGTGATAGGGTTAGGTGATTTAGATTAGTAGTGTGATTTCCTTGTGCCCCGACCATGCAAACCTTTCTGGAAACCATGCCACTAATCCTATCAACTAATTCTATCACCTAACCCTAATCACTATCAAGTATCATCGTGATGGAGGGAATTGCCGTCTTGCTATCTTCCATTGATTCATTTACTTCTCTTGAAAGTACTAGAAACATAGCTCTCTGATTGGTCAACCGATCAGAAAATAGGTAGAGGGACAATTTGCCTAAGGGTACCACTGCTAATTGTTCTCATAGCTTGAAATTGAACATTCATTCACTTGTCCCAGTTATTGGCAATTGGATGATCTTTGGTAGGCAAGTCCATGTGCCTGAGATTTTGGCGTTTAAACATGGAATGATATTTTACAAGGGTGTGTAGCAATGGAGTAAGACTCTTTTTTTTTTTCCCCCCCGGGCCTCATACCCGTACCGCCTTTGTTATTCTTAGTAACATGATGAGTAAACCGTTGTTAATGATACACTGCATTATATCAAAAGTCATGCACGTGCAAGTACAAAATCACATCTAGGTACTAATGACATAAAAAAAAACACAAAATAAACGCAAGAGAAACACCATAAATATAGATATGTATACAAAAAATTAAATCAGAACACGCCACAATAATTACAATTATAATAATAATAATAATATTGATGATAACAATAATAATCATAATGAAAATAATAATAATAATAATAATAATGATAGTAATAATAATAATAATGGAGTAAGACTGTTTCATGGATGTGTTATTGATCTTGTTGCCCTTAAGGGAAATTGGAATGAATAAAAATGTCCTAGATTTTGGTATGGTAATGGCTTTGTTTAAAAATTTTTTTAAACCACTTGGTCGAGGTGTGCTTCAGCAAGGCGATTTGCAATGGTCAAAGTAAGTACTGCCACCTAGCTCAAGTGGTGGAACGTAGGCAGCATTGTGAGCTGCTGTGATGTCGAAACATTGTGTGCTTGTTAGCTATCACTTCCCAATTGGGACAATAAGGTTAGCGCCGATATGAGTTAAACTGCTCAGAATCAAAGAAACAGGCTGCTATACTCTTGTAAAACTCATCTTAGATAATAAAATAAAGTTAAGTCTCAGATGTACCATAAAAACAAAATAAGACAAAGTATAAAAGAGCCTTAATTCACGCTTGCCGAAAGATTTGTAACTGGAGATAACTACATTACACATTTATAAATGGTGAACATATGCCAACGTGAAACAACTAGGCTGAGTATTTTTAACAAAGAACCAGGAAAAAGTAAAATAACATTAGCACATCTGACGGCAGGAGCCACCACCAATAATATCAAATGCAGGGAAACCAGAACTTTTAGGATTTCCTTTTTTCACAATGTAGATTCAAAACTCAACATAAATGCTTAGATCATCAGTCAGTATTTGTAAAGAAAATTTTGTTCCTCATAACACCCCAGAAGACTTATGACCCAACCGTCTTTGAAGTCTAGTGCACAAAGCACAAAAAGTATAACATACAATGACTTACAAACTTCTGAAGTGTGTCCCTTTGACCAACTCAATCATAAATCTCTACTTATTTTTCTTTCAATATATGTTTGACGACATGAATAAATACAAAGAACAGCACTCTCTCATTGTAGTAATTTGTACCTAATAATGTGAACTAATTTTATATTTTTATTTTGCTTTTAGGCTTTTTTTCATTTCATCTATTTATTAAAGAAGGATCATTTTCATTTTAGTTATAAAATCCCGACAAATTGCTTGACTTGAAGCAAGCTTATTTGGATAGTTGGACATAAATGTTGGTATTGACAATCCCTTGGGGCAGTCTTACCATAAAGTCACATTTTGTTGATTTTGATGTGTATTGAGATAAAGAAATCTCTTTCTTTAAATTATAGTATGTAAGAATAAAAGTTTGTTGAAAGTAAACAATGCATAAAGGTGGTTCAATTAGAGATGGTTCTTTAAATATCTTTCGAGAAGCTACAGGGTGCTGTAGATGTCTAATAAATAATCTCAATGTTCCAATGTATTCATGTCTTTTGTCTGCTTTTTTTTAAGTAAAGAAAATTAACAAAACAAACATCAATTTTGTCTTGATAACGTTTATAATAGTTATTTTATTTTTTTTAGGCAGAGCTTCATTTTTGTTATTTTCTTCATTTTTTTTTTCTTTAGAGATGTAGTTTATGGATTGGCCAATGCATATAATGAGTCGCAAAACCTTTTATATACATGGTGGAGAAAATGATTTTAAAGTCATAAATTTAATAATGATTTTGATAGAAGTATTACATTACAAATCATTCCAAAGGCTTATCAAGATCAATGGCATTTTTAGATTTACCTGAGGATACAAGTACCAAATCTACCAGCCACCTTTGGAAACATATAATTGCTACGTTGTGTGGTTTGATCACGTCCATGGGTTTGATTGAAAGAAATTGCTTAATTAAATCAGTCGAGTGCTCATCTCAACCTCTCTGCAGAAATGTCTTGAGTGATTAAATTCAGCTCTCAAACCTTGTTGCACATGTGTAAACAAAGTCAGATGGAGATCATGCCCCCCGTGTTCAGAGTCGTTCTCAAACCACACTTTTCCCAAGGAATGTCAACAATTGGCACACAGACATCAGCTGAAAGGGGTGTATTCTAATGAAATGGTTTTGCTGGGCAGACATTCAAAAGAAGACTTCATCATTACAGACTTGACTTCTTAGTCTGAGACAGTTTTGAAGTGAATGGATTTTTTTTTAGGTAAAATATTTATTGATGACTTTGTTTTTTTTTATTTCTGCTTTTAAATTGATTTGCCTGAAATATTATTTTTATTAATAAAAAGGCTTCCATAAGAATATATGCTTGAAAAAAAGGACAAACGAGGCACATTTTGGATTTACATCGTTTTAAAAAGGCATAGCTGGCCTACTTGTTTACCCAGAGGGATAAGAATGCTTGCTACCTTTTTAGACTTTTTTGTTTTTCTAATTGAAAAGCTACTTTTATTTTTGTGACTTTCTTTAAAAGGCAGAGTATGAACACATTTTCTGAGAGACTAGAATAGAAGAGAGAGATCATCATCTGATTTTATATCTCATTCCATGTATAGTGAAAAAACTGGTTACTTATAAAGCATCTTATGAGCTGTGGTAAGTACTGCATGTTAATCGGACTTTTGAGAAGGATTGTGAATGAAAGGTGACAGTTGCTAGGAGTAGGAGATACATGATATGTAGACGTCAAGCCTGGGTTACATTTTTATATCTTTTTGTTTTTATTATGTTTTGTTATTCCAGGTGCAGTTGGAACGGGTTTTGGGGGAAACAGTTGTGACTAATGCTGGACTTTCGTGTGACTCTAACAATGGAACCATTGCCTACCCAGCAGGGTACGTATGTTAAGCAGAGTCAGTGAGTCCTCTTTGGAAGGGATAATCCCTCAAAGAACAGCATGTGTCCCTATCTATGTCCCTCCATATCTAACCCATCAGCAGCCTTACTTTTCATATTTTTGCTTTTTCAAAGAAGCAGCTCATTGTTAATCTTTTCCAACGTTTTGAATAGGATAAAAATTCAGTCCACTCACTCTTGTAATATTCTTCGTTTTTTAATATTATTTTATTATAATAATGAGTGTTTACTTTTTGATCGTTTGGATAATAAACAATAACATTCAAATAAGAATAAGAAGCAACTTTTATTTTCAAATTTGATATTGATTGAACACAAAGATTTTTTGTTCTCATGACATGTTTTGAAGGTTGAAGCACCTACTAAATGTGTTCCCCGTTTTTCTCTCTTGTTGCTCCTGATCTCTATATCTATCCCTCTTTTAGCATTTCTTACTCGGCCTTTCTGGGGCCAGGAGCTTGAAAAGATACGGTTACCTTATCCTGAGTAAAGTTCATAGTATAGGCTAAGGTAATCTCAACTCTCTTTAGGCTCTTGGCCCCTGGTTAAGAAAAAAATTGTGGAGACTTGTTTTTGTAACAAGATGTTTGCCAACGATTGTAATAGAATGGCAGTAACATTGTATTTTCTCATCATGGTGATTAACTGGCAGGTATTGTTGGTAGGTTAACTTCCTTCTTTTCCTTCCATCATATTTTTTTTCTAGCTTCTTTTCATTTACCCTTAGACGGCTGTAAATGGTTACAAAGTAATTTTAAAAAACCCCACAAAACTGTTACCTGTTCATTAATTCAAATAAGCACACAAATTTAAATTTTGTTTCGTAAAAGCAAAGGAACTGTATGGTTAAGGATCCTCAAAAATATTGCTTTTCTGTTTGAAAAGATACCAATAAGTCATAATATTTTGATGTGGTGATTCGCTTTGAGGAATATGTTTATGTTAACTCTTTTTTTCTCCTTTGTAGTTGCATCACTGTGCTGTTCAACCCAAGACGAAACAAGCAAAGTCATATCTTCAATGCTTGTAAAAAGTCAATCACTGCTGTGGCCTTTTCCAGAGATGGCAAATATCTCGTTACAGGAGAGGTGAGTGCCATCAGGAAATCAACAGCTTAATTAAATCTTTATCCATGTTCCCCAATGTCGTTACACTATAATTATGTCGTTGTATTGAATATGAGGCAAAAGATAATGTTAATTTTAAAAAAACCCAAAACTTGTGAATTGCCTGTAGCAAGTTATATTGCTACCTCTGTCCATTTTTCTTATCACATTTCCTTTTGACAAACCATGATGACCTGTGATTCTTTACTTTGAGTTGAAACCTTTTAACTTGGCAGACCATTTAAAGTCATTGCAAGGCACATAGACTGATTTGCCTTTGAAGTTGTGTCATAATCAGTGCATGTGTTCCATGTTTTGTTTCAGACGGGCCATCAACCAGCTGTTAGAATATGGGATGTGGAAGAAAAGATACAAGTAGCTGAATTTCGTGGACACAAGTTCGGCGTTAATTGTGTGGTGGGTTGTCGTTTGATATTTCTCTCTCTTCTTATCAGTATCCATTCTTATACATGCCTGCTGAAGTATTGTTTAAGAGAAGAAGAAATGTTTATCTGTGTTTTTTATCACAAATTTTTCTGCTTCTTTCTGATGAAATGCTTCTTTTAAAAGTGATACTACTTAAGTTTGATCTTTTATTGTTGTGTCTGATGCACGTTGATGAGTATTGTGAAGTACAAGCAAAAAACATTTGTCTTAGCAATGTATTGAATTTTTTAATATAATTTAATTTGAATTTGTCTTATTGTTTCTTATTTAATATTTTGTTCTTGGAGTTTCACATGTATTATGTCATTCTATATGAACGTATTTCCTTTTCAGACATTTTCTCCCAATATGAAAGAAATTGTGTCTGTAGGCACCCAGCATGATATGATGATCAATGTGTGGAACTGGAGATCAGGAAATAAAGTTGCCTCCAATAAAGTTTCGAGCAAAGTAAGTCAATATGATCGTATCACATTTGTGACTGAAGGACTCGGACTGTCTTCTTATATCTGAGTGAAAATCTTATTTATAACATTGTAAGATATCTAGGCATTTATGAAGTGTGATAGATTCAAGTTGCAAACATATTGAGCAAGTAAATTGAAAAACAAAGTGCGATTGCTATTTTATTCATGATGACTGAGATGCAACTGTTTGTGGGGTATTTATATTGCTGAGGAAAGTTTCACAGTCACAACTGCAATTTTGTGTATTGACAATTTATACCGTAACCAATTGTTTGTCATAGTTTATTCACAAATACTCCTCTTTACTCACAAGTCTCATGATAAGGAAAGAAGATGTTTCATATGTAAGTAGGCAAAGTTTTAAAGGGCTATTTCAGTCTATCTCACTCTCTTGATCCAGCACCAACATTATGGCTTTGATGTTATATTAGCAAATAAATACATTCACTGATTGTTTGTAGGTGAACAAAAGTTATTGTCTTCTTTAACATGATTTGTAAATAAGTAAAAAGGAAATAAATTAAGAATAGTAATCTTTTATTTATATTTATTTTAGAAGACTTTCCACAATAGCTAACACTAGCCTTATATTGTTATCAGATACTATTTCTAATTTTTTATACGTTGTTTTTCTCAGGTCAGTGCTATTGCCTATTCAGAGGATGGCAAATGCTTTGTGACTGTTGGTACACGCCATGTGCGATTCTGGTACTTAGAGGAGAGGCGGTCAAAGGTGTGGCCTTAGGAGATGAGAACAACATTAATCTTGATAAGCATCTTGATTTGTGTAAAAGCAGGTGTCATTGATTACGCTCGTAGAAAATATAAATGGTTGCAGTATGTTCTTTTTCAGAATACTTCTGTTTTCTTTCTTGTCTTTGGTTTTTGGTGATTTCAAAAAGGTTATTCTCAAACTATCCCATGTTTTTAAAGACTGCAAAGAATGATCCTTTTCTTTAAATCAATCTTCACACCCCAATTTGAAGAATAACTTAATTAATATCATGTAATTATTGTTCTTTATTCCAAAGATAAATCAGACGGTTCCTTTAATGGGTCGCTCTGGCATCCTTGGAGACCAGAAAGACAACTTTTTCTGTGGCGTGACGTCTGGCCAAGGGTCAATGGCAGGTCGATTCTTCGTCATCACCCAGTCTGGCCTCTTGTGTGAACTGAATGAAAAGAGGCTACTGGATAAATGGGTCGAACTGAGGGTGAGACAGTAGTAAAAGTACAAGATTTAAAAAAGAATAATTTCATTACTTTGCTTTCTGTTATACTTCATTTTTTAAAATGATTTCATGCTTTATCACTGTAAAGACAATTGGACTTATAAAAATAAGATAAGGAAGTAAAACTACTATAAAAAAACCAAATGAATTTTTAAAAGAATATTCTTTTCTGGATTAATTTTTGTTATTAAACACAACCTGTCAATTAATTTTTTTTAAACAATCGGTTAACACCATGACTGTGTCACAAAGTGTTCCAAAACTTTTATTTGATTGATATTCAATATACATGTGTATTCCTTTCTGCCATACTCACAGACAAAGTCGGCCAACTGCATAACAGCAGGAACTGATCACATATTTGTTGGGTGTGCTGAAGGTGTGGTTCGCGTGTTCAGTGCCACATCACTTAACTACTTATGTTCCTTACCAAAGCCTCATCATTTGGGTGTGGAAATTACAACAGCAACGAACCCATCGTAAGGAACCATTGTTTTTTGTTGAAAGATAAAGATAGATAGAATGTTTGTGGTGTTTCTGAACAGCAACTATGAGAAAACACACCATGCATAGTAGAAAAGATAGTTTGAAATATCGGTTTGTCGTTCTTCCTGAGAAAGTACCACTCAAAGAGGTTAACCTGTATTTTTAAAAAAAGAAGGTTAATATGTGTTTATTAGATTTAAGCATATCAATGTCTAATGCAATCATCTCCTCTTTCAAGCTGTAATGTTGGAAGAATGCAGTAAATATATAGAAATCTGTTATCAGTATGAATGACTGTTAACATGTTTGATTAAATCAAGAGCCTAACAAATAAATATACAATGGTTAGGGGTCATACTGAGAAATCCTCTGTCAGATTTTTGTAAAAATACTCTAATTTGAAGGTCATAATTTCACCTCATGTAACTGTTCACCACACAATCACTGATGGTTTTGTTTTTATTTTCGGTCCCACTTTCAGACATATGGTGAATAACAGGGAGGATGCACATTACCCAGACACAAAAGCAATTGCATTTGATGATGACCATAAAAAGGTAACAAACGAAATCAAGAGAAATTCATGCCAACTGATAACCAAAATTTTGCATTGACATCTGCCTGTTGTTTTTAAATCCAAGCCTGTATTTTCTTCTGCTTGAGATAGATATACAAAATTCAGTTTTTTTAAATCCTGCAATGACATTTTCTTTTTAAGGCTAGAGAAGTTACACTAAAAAGATCTTAACATAACATGTGTTTGCTTTTATACCCATTTCTTCATGGAAACTCTGAAAGTTTTGGATGATTCATAAAGTTTCTTTAAATACCAAAAGTTAACAAATCAGATGTATTCATCACATGTTTTTGTTGCATCCCTTGAGCCACACAACTTTCTTATCAGTGTAATTCACTGTATTGGAAGAAATTTATACTGGTCAACAATGTTTCATGAAGGTTCTTTTTTTTAATTTTTTTTTATTTAGTAGGTATTCTTTGAAAAGAATACTTGAGTGGGCTATTAAATATTGCTTGAAAATTAGGCTTGTCAGAGAGATAATTTGGGCATGTCTTTGTTTTTCCAATCATTATCAATACTCTTTGTCCACTTTTTAGAACTAATTTTAGAAAGTCTTTAGCAGATATGTTTCTTACACTTTTCTCATTACTTTGATCTTCAGGTTACTTGTATATACAACGATCGAAGTGTTTATATTTGGGATGTCCATGACCTGAAAAGGGTGGGCAAAGCCTGGTCTTTTTTATACCACAGCGGATGTATATGGGCTTTAGAGGTAAGGCATACTTTAAAATCCCTCAAATTCACGTTAGCAATGACCTTTTTTAAAACAGACAAAACTGAGTTTAAGTTTAAAAAGATAAAGCTCTTTTATTGTATGTTTGACTTGTATACATTTACCTTTCACGAGTGTCATGTTCGAAAGTTAAAATGACAAAACCTAGTCTCAATAAACAGTGTTTTCTACATTTTAACTCTTTATCTTTGTTTCCAAGGAATGTGCAATATTTTTTACGTATTGTAAAAGTAGAAAAAAACATCTCTGACTGGCTTGTTATTTTTGCTTTCCTGCAGAAAATATTCATACTTCTATTTTCCATTGCTTTCACTTGCTTGATCAAAACATATAAGGCAATATGTATTTTCTTACTTGAATATGCATAGTATTCTTCGCCTTTAAGTTTCTTTGTATAAGATTTCTTATATATATATATATATATATATATATTTCATCTATCCATCAGGTGTACCCACAATTGGAGGAAGGGAGGGAGGCCATGCTACCACCTGGGTCTTTTCTCACTGCGTCAGGAGATGATACAATACGAGTCTGGAATCTCAATACCCATATGCCAGAGAATACAAGCTACAAGAGGAATATTTACAGCAATGTACGATCATTTGAAATTAATCATAAATGATTGTGTAGAAACAGAAGCAATGATATTTTTGTCTTTTTTTCCTCTAAAATATACAGTTCGTAAATATATTCAGGGTGTTATATCATGATATATATCATGTGAGTGATAGAATTTATGAAAGCCATGAAAGTTGTATTACTCATGCATGATATACTCAGTCTTAGATAAATACGATTTTGAGGTTATATATGTCATATTGCTATGAATTCAAAGCAAATTATTCATAAGATGTCTTTTATTTCCTCAGGAGCTGTTAAAAATTGTGTATTCTGACCCTGCCTTAACTCATTTATGTGATGTTGACTATAATCCAGGTAAAAAGTAGCAATTTTGATGTGTTTTTATGATTGTCTCTTAGCTATACAGTTCTAGCTTAAAATAAAAATAAAAATTATTTGTTAGTATGCACAAAAATTACTCTATGTTTTGTACATTGTTATTATTTGTCATTACAGTTGTTTCAAGAAAACAAAGGTTTCATCTGTCAATACCAATTGATTTATTAATGTATATTGTTTTGAACTTCCATCTACATTATGAAATGATGCCAAGTAATACAAAGAATGATAAGAATAGTGGAGACACAATTTTTGGAGTTGAAAAAAAAAAATTAGTGTGCTGTCCTGGTGATAATATTGCAGCTAACAAGATATCCTTCTCATCATTGCTAGAAGGCCAAGTAGACAGTGCATAATAATTTATAAATGATCAATCATATTATAAACTCTCTGTTGGCATTGGGCCCTACAAAATTAGTCAAGGAATGGCTGAGCCAAATGGAAAACAATTCATGGACAATATGAAATTAAACACGAAATCATTTGTGCGCCTTTGGCCATTCTTAGAGTCCTTAAATCTGCCAAATTTGTTTTTGTATGTGCGATTGAGGAAAAACGCCTTTGCTTCAAGTTGGTCCCATCTGCATCTTATATGTAGGTTATTTATGGTATTGATGTTTTTCTTTTGAATGTTGTCCTTCCATTTTCATTAACTTGATGATGTTGTAATTCATTGATTTCATTCTTGTTACCACATATGATACACTTCATTGATTTTCCACATTTTTACTTATTTCTTTATGCCAGCTGGTGCTACAGACAAAACAGACACCACTTATGATGGTAAAAATGGTGTTCGTTCCATCAGAGTGAGTCCAGATGGTATGGATTTGGCATCTGGAGATCGTCAGGGAAACATAAGGTAAAAGTTCTATTTAGATAGTTATTTTAAGATAATGTTTGTTGAAATGATTTTCAAGTCATAGATAGATATTTAAATGTTTGTAAATGCTTGTAAAGAATGTTTTTAATGTAAGTGTGTGTTATTTTAATGGTGTGTAATGATTCCATTGGAATTATACCTTCTATTTTACTCATTGTCAGTTTATTATGAATTGCTATTTTTTTTTTAGAGATTGATTTTTCTTATATGATCAAGTCATTCGTTCAGGCCTTTTTGACATTATCATTCGACAGGATTTACGATATGAAGTACTTGAGTGAGAAAAAGGCTATAGAGGCTCATGACTCGGATGTGATGTGTTTGGAGTATTCCCACACAAAGGATGGTAAGGGTTATAGTTATGGCAATTTATATTCATAAATAGTATTTGATAATTAAAGGCATATATAACATTTTATCAGCTGAAGCACACCATGGCTATAACGTGTCATGCTTCATTTTAGGAACTCTGCATTGAATTGTTGTTATGTTGAAAGTCAAATATTGCTTATCTTTAACCAAAGAATGTTCATTCTATGCTCAAAACTCCTTTAAGTATGCATCATTGATTTTCCAAAGCGTATGATTTATGAAATTGAAAGTTTTAGAATACAGTAGTGACCGGCTATGTGTCCGCCGGCTAAGTGTCTGCTTCGCCTATGTGGCCGTTTTTGCCGCAAAACCGAATTTTTTCTCTTTAAAATATACCTCTATGTGGCCGGTTGAAAATCAGGAATTTCGCCTATATGGCTGTTTCGTACGACAAAAAAGTTTAATTTCTCATCAATTTTTTTCCTGCAAACAGCCGAAATTAATGCGTTAAAGGGGGTGAATAAGTCATTGTATTGTCCAACTCAATGAGGTGATCAACGTGAGGGTATGACGCCCTCAGGACATGTCCAATGCTAGCGTATTAGGATACAGATGTGCATATTACGTCATCTGGTAGAGTAAGCAGCCATA
>JAUEKT010257198.1:0-12726 GCA_031762655.1 Doris verrucosa
GGTAGCGCTCGCAGAAGTTGAGTAAAATTATTCTTTTAATGTTATTTAAATTGCATATTGAAACTGTCTATGCAATAGAGATCTAATACTCAATCTTTCTTTTCGTCCTTATAATAGGACTTTATTATATTCCACGTCAGAGATTCATTGCTTAATTATAACTGATTTTTACCATTGTCATGGTTCTGTAATTTCGCTCCTCTTATTGTTAGGTAATTGCTAACGGAGCTTTATGTACTTGTGTAATTAAGAGGAATAACCTCTCTTACAATTTTGTACCTTATTGTCTGTCAGTTATTAAGCTGTCAATTCAGCGAAGCAGGAGTAGACTCCTTAACACAATTTAAATTGCCTTTTATTTATTTGCTGACTTTCTTTGTGTAACTCGTTATCTATAATTTGTTCTTTATTTTGGGTGACAGGATTGTCTTCGTATATTACTGCCCTAGCAGGGGCATTGTTATATGGTATGTAGTATCATTTGCTTTAGTTGTATTTTAGTAGATTCAGTGTATATCGTTGTATTTTCCTTTTCTTTGCTGTTATCGTGTGTCTGGGTTGTTCTTTTATTTATTTATTTATTTATTTATTTATTTAGTAATAAATGTTTGTGTGTTAATTTATACCCTTATGTTTGTGTGCGTCTTTCACCGTTCCGTTGAATTGTTAGTTTGTATGTGTGAGATTTAGTTGGAATCCGGGTCTATTTTGTATAGCTCGGATTCGCAACAGGGAGAGGGGTTAACATTCCAGGGTTACGCGACCTTAGTTGTGTATTCTTGTCGTGTAAGCTCCGTGTTTGACCTTACTATGGCAGTGTTCAAACTTTCACGGTCACCTGACCCTATAGTTGTGATTTTGTAGGCTCTTTGAACTTCCAGCTAATCGTCGGTCTGATTCAATACTTATGAAGCCAATATGGACGAAATTGACAGGAGAAGGAACACTCTGTGCCAAATCTTGCAATCGCAATGGAGTTGTTTCAAATTCAAAACTGAATATTAGTAGTACTCTTTGTCGTGCATGTATCGCACTTAAAGAGAGGGTAAGCAGTTATCAAGACTCAAGGGTGACGGCTTAAAGTGTACTTTGGGAATATTGTGGGTGGCATGAGTCTTGCATTACAGGGATGTGCGAAAGTCCTTTAAAAAGTGTCTGATTGTGCTATAGATATGACCCCGAAAAACTGTTTAGTTGGTCTTTATTGCTTTTAAAAGTTTTCGCAATGTTAGGAAAATCTTTAGGCTAAACTTTAAATTCATCAACCATTTGAGAAAGAAATATAAGAATATATGGCTACCTTTGACCTTCGTATATACAAAAGTCGAAGTTGGATTGTAGCTATTGCTGATGTCTGAATCTAATTCATCCTTGTTTCAATGTCAACACACAGGTGGTCCTTGCTGCAACCAGTTATGCATTTATTGTCCTGCTATTACCTTAACGGTCTCGTCTGCCCTGACAACGGAGAAGAATAGTGGACATGATTTCACTTCAAGATTCAATCAATAAAAAACGGAAACGTTACACGTTTAACCAAAATAAATCAAATGTTATAACCAGCAGTTGAACTAAAAGTTATCATGTTGATTCTTTATCGCAGATTGATGCTTGTTTGAGTACGTGCAAACCGGAAACATGAAATGTGTTTGATATCGTGGGCATAATCGACGGTCTCTCCATTCCGTCCACACATCGATGGGAATCGATACCGGAAAGAACTCGAACCGTGGCATCTCTATCACGGCATCGATCCCGGTGGCATCGTCTTGCAGACGACACTTTTGTCTTGGCTGGCCTCAATGGCTCTTTTTGGTTTTGTTGTTCAGTGTCATTGCTCACCGTTCTACGGTCTAGTAGTAGAAAGCCTCATATTATGCAAAAAGAAAATAAAAGGAAGAAAAAAAAAAAGAAAAAAAAAGAACCACAAAAACCCCAACAACAACCGACCTATTACCCCCAAAACCAGAGCTTATCCAGGTTTCTGTAGCGTTAAGCGAAACAGATGATACAAAAATCATATTTTCCTTGACAAGATGCAAGTCTATCGCAGGTTTTATTCCCCAGCCCTTGCTGGTACTCATTTATACCTGAGTCCAGAGGAGCGATTGGAGTAAATATTCTTGTTCCAGGAAAATACCCCAGCGTCGTGGATGAGAGTCGAACACCGCACCTTCCAATCAGCGGTTTAACTTCTCTGTCGCCGTGCCTCTCTTAGATTGATAAGAAATTCTGTGGTTTTATTCTGCGTTGGCAGTATCGGTATCAAATTAAAATAACTTCATTTGTGGCGTATGAACTTCTACAATATTGCTCTTCAATAACAGACAGTTTGATGTAATTGTATGTGTTGCATGAATGATGAAAATCGTAAGTCTTCATTTTACTATTTTGATTCTTTACATTACAAAGCACTCAAGTTATAACACGGTAATTAAACACATGAGTTTCGTCAGAACTCGATCTTGTCTGGTAAATACTAACAAGCTCGTTCTTTGCGACAAAATTTGGTTCTGAAGAACGCCCTAATATATTTTACACTAAAAAGACTTTAACATTGAAGATCCAAAGTAATGCTTATTGTCCAAAATTGGCACATTTCTGTCTGCTACTTCACGACTGTTTCCAGTCGCATCATTTAGAGGGCCGCCTAGTAAACTGTTGTGAGTCATGTTTTGCAATTTCGTCATAGGAGAAACAAAAATCTGATTTCCTCTAAATGCCAGAACTTACAGAACTTTGACCAAAGCCGATGACCACCCACCAACCATGCTATGTCCGGCTTACCATGGTTTGCCAGCTGAACCGAACACAAACCATAGGTCAGCGTGGCCTAAGAAAAAGTAAAGTTCCTTCTATGCCTTGACAGACCCAAAGAGCTGGAGCTTATCCCGGTTTCCGTAGTGTTAAGCGGAACAAATGATGCAAGATCCACCCCTGGACAGTCTATCACAGGTTTTACTTCCCATCCCTTGCTAGTACTCATTTATACCTGAGTCGAGTGAAGCAATTGTAGTAAATTTTCTTGCTCAAGGAAAATACATGATGGTCGCGGATGGGATTCGAACCTCGTACCCTTTGGTCAGAAGTCCGACACCCTAACCACTCAATCAGCGTGGCCTACTTGCAGTGTTTGGCAGAAATCTCTCTAAAATGAATGAGAGAACAAGTTTCGCGTAAACTAGTGAAATCTAATTATAATGTATTAAGAAATGCTACTGAATTTCCATTTCTCATAACTTACACCACGCAAGTAGCGTTCATCGCAGTTACAATTTCTTTTTTCAAAAAGTTCAAAAAGTCATTTTATTTTGAGAAGTGTGCTAAATCACTTCAGGACGATGCGCATGGTGGCTAGTACTATGACGGATTCAAAAATCTAAATTTGTTTTGTTTTTTTCTTTTACAAAGATACGACTTAGGAAGAATAGTTTGCTTCGCGGCTCTTGACTTACAAAAGTACAATAAAGCCATTTGAAATTAATGAACACGGCTTGGCTAAAAGTACGTTTGTTAACCTCACAATGACCTGAGTGGGGCATTGATTGGGAAAAAAAAAGAGCGAAACACAATCCAAGTCGATAATGAGAGGTCGCTACCACTCCTCGTATCACACAGAGTAACTAAACACACACACAAACACACACTAACACACACACACACCAACGCACACAGAAAACACACACACGCCCTGAAAAATAAACCTTACAGTCAGGTCGAAATTAGAATCAGATGCCCAGTGCTTTAGAGATCGAGTTATCTTATCCTGATTAATTTTAAAGAATAAGGTAACTGTGTCTCTGTTTAGTTCATTGCCCTGGGAACGCGAGCATTATAACAAGTACGCTTATTTGCGCATGCTTGAAGAAGAACACGGTCTCACCCTAGGCTCAAATAAAACACCTAAATATTTTTCATTTTTCAGGCATTTCGAGGAAATCTTTAAATCTAAACTAGTCACTAGTGAATATCATTATATTCCAACTTACTGAGAATATCAAAATCTCAACCAAAGTGTTTACAGACTCATCGAAATTTGAACGTCTCTTCTCTATTTTTGGATATCACCTGATTGCCCATAACCGCGATTTTGGATTTTTGGATTTTGAAAATAAACTTTGGATCCCATGCAATATAAGTCGTGTTTCCCAGACTCAACTCTGTAATTCCCTTCCCTATTTTTGGATATCACCTGATTCCCCAACAGCGCCATTATGGATTTTTATAATAATCATGGAATCATAATATAACAACAAACTTAGATCTAGATTCTACAAGGGATTCCACATCGACCAACTGTGAGTACAAAAAACTCTTTTTTCATCTAAAAAGAGATCAGCCAAGAGCAAGAGCTCCATCTAGATCTAGCCCTACAACAATATTCTCTTGTCTCTACTTCTAGATCTAACCATCACAACGTTCTTGCAACAAATTGTTGCTGTGGTCAGAGATATTTCGAGTCAAAGACAAATTTATGTCCTCCTCGGCGACCTTTAGAGTTAGATATCTAGATCTAGATCTACAGGTACAGTAGCAGTATAAGTCTGTTGACAGTTTTGAAGGCTAAGAAAAGTAGGCCTAAGTTTTATAAGGATTTATACAGAAACAGTCGGAAAAGGGCATAAGCCACGACGAGAATCTGCAAGAAAAAAACAGAAAGCAAAAGGATCAGAAGAAAGAGCAAAAACTGACAAGGGAGATATGAGTAGTGATGACCCATTGGTTTGCAAGATGTGCGACATGGTCTTTATTGATCCAAATGACAAATTACTCGAATGTGAGCGATGTGAAGAATGGTTTTGTACCATATACATTGACATGAATGACACTGTGTATAAAATCATGAATGATGATAAAAACAAATTGCATTGGTACTGCTCAGTTTGTGAGTCACCAGCAGTGGCAGATGTGAAGACGGGTAACGATATTGCGGAAAGATGCGCTGCCTATATGGAAACTTTTACTGTAAGGTTGGACAAAGTGAAAGAGAGAGTTGACCAAAAATTAGATGCAGCTGAGTTTAAAGACTTGGAAGAAAAGAGTGAAGTGTTTGGAAAGCCAGAGCAAAGGAAATGACGAAAACGTCAGAACAAGCAGGAGAGAGCAGGTCCAGGACACTGTAACGGTAAGGGAGACTATTGAAGAACAACAAGAGAGAGACTCCCGTGCAAAAAATGTGATAATCCACAACTTGGGAGAATCTGAGAAAGTGAAGATTGAAGATAGAATACAAGAGGACATTGAGTCGGTCATGAAAGTATTCAGTACTATAGGAGTAACTAATGATACCATAAATGAGGGAAACCTCATTGAAAAATGTTCCCGTATTGGAAAAAAAGAGAATGGTAAGAAACGTATCACCAAAGTGACTGTGAAGAATATTGAGATAAAGCGTAAAATACTTAAAAACTCAAGATCACTGAAGGATAATGAGAAATATGGAAATGTTTATGTGGGACCAGATTTAACCATGATGCAGAGAAAAGAACAATACCATCTGAGGAAAGAGTTGAATGAAAGACGAGAAAGAGGAGAGCAACATATTTTTATCAACAGAGGAAAATTGTTCAGAAACGAGACAGAGCAGTGCAGTTCAAAGGTGGAGCTGCGCCGCAAGCTGACAAATAATCGGAAGAAGAGTTTCCCCCATGTAAATAGTTTTGTCAAGAAGGCCTCAAGATTTTTTTATACTAACATTGATGTGATTACTAACAAAACGAGAGATTTAGAACAAAGTATTGGGGAATTGAAACCTGATATTATCGCGCTTACGGAGGTAAAACCTAAAAATTTCAAATTTCCTCTACACGAAACAGACATCATCATTGAGGGGTATCATCCACCCGTCAATAACCTTGACAAAGATGGAAGAGGGATATGTATATACGTTGCACAGTGTTACGGGGTGGAGGATTTTAAATTTGACAATGACAGCATGAAAAATTTCAGAGAGTCCGTGTGGGCCAATATTCAAGTAATCAAAAACATGACAGTCACGATAGGATGTGTATACAGAAGCCCGTCCAGTGTCTGTACGAATAATAGAGAAATGGAGACTCTGATCAGAGCTGTGACAGAAAGGAATCTGCAGCATTTAGTCATAGTCGGGGATTTTAATTTTCCAAACATTGACTGGGAAATGTGTACAGCTACAGAGGGTAACGGATCAGAAAGCGATCAATTTATGGAATGCATAAAGGACAGTTTCTTGAAACAATATGTTGACCAGCCCACACGATACCGCGGGACTCAGACACCAACACTTCTGGATTTGGTACTAAGTGAGGAGAATTTGGTGAGAGACATATCTTACTTAGCTCCCTTGGGAAACAGTGACCATTGTCAAATAGTGTTTGATTACATCTGTCAGCAAGAACCCAGTAGAAGCATGACAAGAAAGTTCAAATATGACAAAGGAAATTACAATGAAATGCGATAGGAACTAGAAGACGTAGACTGGGAACAGGAACTAGCAAATTGTGACACGCAGAAAGCATGGGACTATTTCAGCAATAAGATAAATGAGTTAATGAAGAAACACATCCCCACACACACAGTTGGAGGAAGAAAGAACAAGAAACTGTAGTCATACATGGATAAGTTGGCAATGAAAAAGATGAAAGTTAAGCAACGAGATTGGAAGAAATACACAGAGACACAGGACTTGTATGATTATAAACTATATTGCACAGCAAGAAACAAATTGAGAGCTTACACCAGAAAACTGAGACAGAATTTTGAGGAATCTCTGGCGTATGAGGCCAAAACAAACCCGAACGCCTTCTGGAAGTACGCAAAATCAAGGACTAAAGTAAAGAGCGGAGTGAGCGACCTAAACGACAAGGATGGTATTCTACATAGTGATGATGCAGCAAAGGCAGAAGTCTTAAATGAATTCTTCTGCAGTGTTTTTCACAGGCGAAAACACAGACATTGTCCCTTAACTTGAGAGCCGATCCGATACTGAAATATCGGATATTGAAATCACAGAGGCATCCATTAAAAGCCAGCTTAAGAAGTTGAAAGACAGCAAGTCCTCCGGACCAGATGGATTGATTCCACGTGTGCTGAAGGAGCTTACACCACACATCGTAACTCCACTCTAAATAATCTTCTCAAAGTCTGTGGAATCTGGAGAACTCCCATGGCAGTGGAAAGAAGAGCAGATAACACCATAATTAAAAAAAGGAGACCGAAGCTCACCTGGAAATTACAGACCTGTGAGTCTCACGTCAGTGTTATGCAAGCTACTTGAGGCTATCATCCGGGAGCAGATCATGAAGCACATGGTTGATCAAGAACTGTTTTGTGATGAGCAACACGGTTTTGTACTTGGACGCTCGTGCATGACCCAACTCATAACTTGCATTGATGAATGGACTGCGATACTAGAAAGTGGTGCTCCCATGGACGCAGTATACCTAGATTTTAAGAAGGTGTTTGACAAGGTGCCCCACAAGCGTCTGATCAACAAGCTCGATATTTATGGTATTACGGGGAGAGTAAAATCGTGGACCACCAACTCCTTCAGACACCGCACACAGTGTCCCAGTAAATGGTCATGTCTCAAACTGGGCAGATGTTACAAGCGTTATACCCCAGGGCAGCGTGTTGGGCCCACTTATATTTGTCATCTTCATAAACGACAATGAGAATATTTGCAGATGACACACAGATGTTTGCAAAAGTGTGCACACCCGGAGATAGAGAGAGAAATTCCAGAGAGATATTGACAGTTTATCAGCATGGTCCGAAAAGTGACAGCTGAGATTTAACACTGCCAAATGCAGTGTCATGCATTTTGGACACAACCCAAAAAACAAATACAAGATGAAAGATGGCCTAGGAAATATAAGGGTGTTGGGAGAATCGGTCGTGGAAAAGAATTTGGGAGTATACGTAGACAACAAGCTGTCATTTCACAACCATGTAGACGAATCGGTCAATAAGGCAAATAGGGTTCTTGAGACAATCAAAATGCATTTGTGTCGAAAGACAAGAACATAATCAAGAAGCTTTACACCACAATGGTTAGGCCTATCTTGGAGTACGGGAATGCCCCAAGGACACATACGTTCTGAGGCGACATGGATAAAGTTGAAAGAGTGCAGCAGAGAGCAACAAAGCTATGTTCAACCCTACGAGACCTACCATAAGAAGAAAGACTAAAAACCATGAAACTTCCAGCCATGTATTATCAAAGAGAACGGGGGGACATGATACATACATATAAGATCGTCACTGGAAGAGATATATAGTAAACCAAGAGATGCTGCTCCCCCGCAACAAAATTGGCAGTACCAGAGGACATACGTTTGAGTTAGAAAAAAAGCAAGGTACTCGAAACATCTGGAGACACACTTTTGGACTGCGAGTAGTAAATGTTTTGAACCAACTACCAGACTGGGTTGTATGTGCAGAAGATGTAAATGACTTTAAAAAACAGGCTTGACAAATTTTGGACCGAAGCATGCGCAAGCTTGAAGTTTAGTTCAGATGACCAGGCAAAGATTCGGGAGTTACAGGCATTCAAGCCTTTATCCCTAAGCTGATATCGATATCAATTAACCCTGAGGCGCGATAAAAAGTGTATAGTTAACCCTTTCTCCTGTAAACCAGCCCTAGCTGGCTCAACACAAATGCCCTATATTGGGGTGGAGATTTCAGAGTCGTGTAGGACCAATCAGCGACAATTGTCCAGTTTCTCAGAATTTTACATAAATTTGTGAAATTTTCAAGAACAATCTGAAAATCAGTAGATGAGGCTGTTCTTGTCATACATAGGCCTATATATGACAGTTGCATTGAAATATTCATATTCATCTTTGTTTCATCAAAATCGGATAAGAAATAGCCTAGATTTTTTACACAGTAAATGATTCTGAAGCATATTTTGCAAAATGTTTGTAAATTTTTGTATCATCCTGATTTCTGGATCAAATCTCTGAGCTTCATATTGGTTGATTTGACGATAAATATAATGTGATTTTCATAACAATGATGATTGAAACGCAAATCTTTTTTCTTGTTCTAAAAATCTTCTTGAGTATTAGCATTTTCAAAGTCTACATCCACTTTCAAAATCTTGACTAAAAACTGCTGGAGGCTAGTCGGCAAGTTTAATCTCTGGATATCTGAGGTAGGGGCTGTGTCTTGAGCAGTCTGACCAATCAGTGACTAGTGCCTATTCCCAGATAGCCCGGAGATGGAGGGATTGGAGTAGATATTTTGTCTTATTTAGTCACTAAGCTACTGATGTCCTCTTAAGTAAAAGGAGGGATACACTCGGATACAGTATGAGCTAAGCTGTGATAATGCAGTGTGGTTTATGACGTTTTTTTTTTTGGTGTATTTTTTTCTTTACTAGGGTGAATTTCTAGAGGGTCTCCCATCGTACAATGAAAACAACTTCACGAAATTCCATGCAGATACGAATCACCGCACCAGTGTAAGTTGGCTTTGAAATGATTATGATTATTATATTATCATTTTAAAGTTACTTTCTCACCTCTTTCCTTTTTTTTCTAAGACTTTAACGTACTATTTCTGTTTTATGTTCTGTAAACAGCTAGACAGCTACTCATATGGATGGTCTTTTCTTAATATTCCTCCGTTTACTTATAATTACATTTCACTTTTCAAATTTATCGTTTAGCTATGATGATGACAAAAGAATTTAATATTTATACATATCTTCAAATTTGCTCTCATTATAATCAATCTTGAAAACTTGTTCTTACATATTTTTTTTTTTTTACTATATAACATTATCATCATCAGTTTTATTTGATGAAGAAATAATGTATCATTTTAATTCGTAAAACATTGAGCTACATGCAATAATTTTGAATGCAATGTGAAGTTTATCAAGATAAATAGCAACAGGAATTTAGATGATTAAAGAAATACTGAGTATGAATGCAATGTGAAATACATATTTTTGCTTTATGTCATTGCAGAAACCTACAGTGTATATCTCCACTAAAGATTACCCATCAGAACAAGGTAAATATTTTGTGGATTGAAGCTTTCACCCAGAGTACAAAAAATGCATTACAAAAGGATGCTGAAGAGGACAATTTCCTTTTCTCTAATTGAAAATTCTTTGTGTCACTTTATGTTCTCAAATATTTTGTATACTACTTTAAATCTACAAAATTTCTTACTTTGCTGATAGGTGATCAAATAGGTTATAATTTCAAGTGATAGCAATGAAGGCATTTCTATTTCTACAGAAGATGTTTTCTAAAAACATCAAAGAAATGCTTTCACAACTCACTGAATATCATTCTTCGTATGTTTACACACTCTTCTAAAATATTCCGAAGTCAACTTCCATTCATAGTTACACCATAAATAATAAAAAAGAGCGCCCTCTTTTTCAATGCTGAGTACTTTTTTAAAAATTTGTGCAGGGCACAAATGCAAACTGATCCAAATGAAGAATTCCCTGTCCTTTTGGAATAAAACGAAGAAATTAAAATGAAATGAATCTTGATCTGATATTTTTGTGCGACTTAAAAACTACTGAGCTGCTCCTTGAGAACAACCTAAAGTATTTCATTTATACCCACTTGGCTAGTCACCTTCACTTATTCTATCATAAACATACATGTGAAGGAATTATCAAACATGCATTGCACAAAGTTTTTATATTGTGTTTCATTAGAATTCTACTTGTAAATTTGAATCTCCCCACTAATGAGTTATCCTTGTAAAAGTGAGTTAATCATAAGCTTGCCATGCTTTCTTCAAAACACAGAAAGAACTTTCTAAATCTCATATCTTTGACATTACAATTTAACTTTTGTCATACAGTTTTCAGTCTTAAAATACTACTTTAACCCTGGTGTCACCAGTTTAAATAGCTCTGTGAATGTAGAGATTTTGAGGTCTGATCGCCACTGGAAAATCTCCATATCTAGTTGCTGCAATTAAGATCCAAATGTAGAATATTTCTATTACTGATACAAAAGAATTGCATCAAATATGGCAATACAATAAAGAAAAGAAATGTCAACTCTGATAATTATGGGAATATTTGCTGTGTCAGTAAACCTGGATGTCTGTAAATGAATAGCATACAAAGTAAGAAATGAATTTTAATGCTGTTTTAATTGTCAATTCCAGCTGTGATGAGCAGAAAGAAGAATGTGCTTCAAAAGAATGTTCCAACTGGATGTTAGCATTCAGTATTTAAAAGAGAAAAAAAATTGAAATAGCGCTTTATCACTTTATGTTGGTTGCTGTGTATTCCCAAGTCAGTTCTTTTGCTTCAATACGATATGTAATGCGAAAAAGAATTTGTTAGTCTTTGTATGAGATTTTTAACTGAAAAGGCTTCTGGGAATGAGTTGAAGTGTAAATAGACATTGCATTCTTATTGCTGTGCAAAAGCAATTTTTGTACAAAAATCAAGATGTGAATTTCAAAATTGAAGAGATTGTGATTTTGTTTTATAGAGAGTTCTCTTTTGTTTTACGTCTTTTCAGTGATAACGACAGAGAGAGCAAGCATCCTCCTTCGCTATTTGCATCAGCAATGGGACAAACAGGTACCTATAATCAAATGATATTCTAACTTGATTTGCTTTTTACTTTCCTTTGACCACCTCCAAGAGCAAGATTCAAAATCAACAGCAACAGCCGAATAGTATAATATTTTAGGGTTATTTAAAATTTTGTTTTGTATTAAGTTATTTCTGATGCATAACTTTTCATTTATTGGTACCCTTATCTAGTTCAGTATAATGAATAACAGCATGGGAATTCATGTATATCAATCTATTCTGTTTCACATGTTAATGTCTATTGGGCAGAGCAAACATGCTAAAAAGTTTCTGTTTACATAATTTATTGATCGGTTGTGAAATAGTCGTGAAAAGTCAAGGGTAAAATTCAAGTCTTGAAGTGCTCTCAAACCTTCACTTGTACTGCACCCCTAGACGGTGGGTTTATAGTTCATGTCCCAGTATAAAAGCAGGCTCACAGACTGTAATCATTTATCCTCCAGCAGACCATCTCATTTCAAGTCCTTAATCCCCCAGGGGAGCATGCAGTACAGTGACCTGTAAGGTGCTTTATACTTGCAATCTGACAAGATATTTCTGTGCTTTTTGCTGAGTGGTGTGAAGCAATTAGACGTATTGACGTTTTATCACTTGACCATCGTGTGGCTTTCCAGTTATAAATAAATAAATAATAAAGAGTACATTTATATAGCGCTTATACAAAAGAGCTCTAAGCGCTTTGACAAGCGATATTATAAACATTTCAAAAGCTAAGGTGCAATCGACTTACAGTCACAAACAGCATCATATGTTACACAGGGCATAATATTATAATATCATATACAACGTAAAGCATGGGATAAAAAGCAATAATATAATAATCATAATGCGTGTGTGTGTGATTTGTTTTATTCAGCTTTCAATTACACACACACAGACGTGTCATTGAGTACGAGACTGTAGAAGACGTGAAGTATACGACATGGTTGAAAGGGAATGAATTAAGCAGATGTATATAGGTCAATCTCTATACTACAACGACGTGGGTTCAACACGTAAATAGGCGCCGATTTCACGATCAATTAGCGCCATTTATATTGGATATACACGTATCCGCTTAACTGTTGTTGTATTTGCCATACACTTAGGAAGCCAAAAATAAAAATAACACCCAAAACCACTCCACGGAACACACAGGGGGGGGGGGGGGGGGGGGG
>JAUEKT010257308.1:0-12724 GCA_031762655.1 Doris verrucosa
TTTCTTTCACTTTCATTTTCACTCCTGACGCTTCAATCGTTCAGTGGTTTGTCGTTTTTGAAATGGAGTGAAATTTTGTCCCCGTCTATATTCTAGATCTATCGGTTAAGTCCACCACAATGCAGTTCATTAATTCTAATCAATCCGAGGAGGTGGATAAGGGTGACAGAACTAGAATAAACCGATCGAGGTGGGCATGGCATGGCTAGAAGAGAGAAATGAGAAACAGAAAGGTCTGATGATGTCACATTTGGTGATTGGAGCAGTAAGATCGACATTCCTAGAGCATGTTTTTTTGTTGCCTGTTTAAAAAAAAAAGTCCTATGGCTTAATTTAAGTACATGTATTATAGACTAGATCTAGATCTAATTATACTGTGAACTTATCATCTGCCAAGACCAGCTTTTCACCCCCACACCCACCATGCCATAGAGGAGGGTAAGATTAGTAAGAACTATAATGGGACGTTTTAGTAGGCCTATGCCTACACTTAAGTTATATGCATCTGCTACCCAGACTATAGAGGTAGCCTATGTATTTATATTTATAGGTTAAATTTCCATTTTGCTTAGAATTTGTTTATTGCATTGGTACTAATACTAATAAAAAAAATAATAATAAACTGTAGCATTTGTTATATTTGTTTACTAGACTTTGTGTTTAGATTTAGAAGTATTGTTGCTTTTTCAATATAGATCTAGTTTTTGGCGAGAACGTTTGTCGCGTGCGATGATTGCCGTTTATTATGGATCGCGGATTTCAGGGGTAGCATTTTTTGAGAATTCATTTTCAGGGATAGCAAAATTTTGCTGTGACACCCATGACGGTGAGTGGGACAGTGCATTACAAGGTTCCTGCAGCCTCCTCAACCATTTGAACGCTGCAATCCGGGAGCTTAGGAATTTATATCCCTGAGCTCCAGAACTAAATCCCAACTTCCGCACAGGGGGTAGCCATAGTTTCGATCGGGGGTAAATACTGTATCAGTCTTACGGGATATATGCTTCAGGGACTGTTTTTATAAGTAGGGAGTAAAAATAAATAAATTGATCTTACGGGATATGGCACTCTAAGATACATACCAATATATAGGTCTTGCGGTTTCAAAGGGTTAAATTCAAGAACTCCTTGAAAATTCCTCGATCTTGAAATTATCATTGAAAATCTCCTTGAAAATTTCTAGATTTTGATATTAATATTTATAATCTCCTTGAAAATTCCGTGATTTTGATATTATCATTTAAAATCTCCTTGAAAATTCTTTGATTTTGAAATTATTTAAAATCTCCTTGAAAATTCCTAGGATTTTGATTTTATGTGAAAACTCCTTGAAGATTCCCCAAATTTTGCGAGATTGTATAAAAAATCTGCCAGTCTGAGAAAACTACAAACGGTGGGATAGGGATAGCGTTGAAAGTAAATGATCAGCGTAGTGCTATAATTCATTGTTTTGGTCCTTCAATTTAAGATTTCAAAGTGAAATTGGTGTGGGACCCCTGGTGCAAGAGCTTCTATGCCGCACATCACTGAGGGATTAACTTTGGCGTCTGATTCGTGTGTTCATGTGGTACCCATTAAGAAATCTTTGGACCATACAAAACAATGCTGTTAGATTTCCTTTTTTATGTAAGGAGAAATTAATGAAAAATGGCATCTCCACCATTAACTTATCCATTTTATTTTTTCCCTTCTCTTGATTGAAAGCAAGAAAAAACTGTCAACAAACGTCTCAGTCGTTAACTTGAGTCCTCTTTTATTCCTTGTTCCTGTGTGTGTGTGTGTGTGTGTGTGTGTGTGTGTAGGTGCGGAAGACAAGATCCTGGACGACACGCGAGAGAAGAACCCTGAGGACCCCGACCTGATGCTCAACGCCATGGTGCAGTCGTGTGGCAAGATGGTGCTGATGGACAAACTGCTGCCCAGGCTCAAGTCCTCTGGCCACAAGGTCCTCATCTTCTCACAGATGATCCGCGTGCTGGACATCATCGAGGACTACCTCATCCAGAGGAAGTGAGTTGCCTCCCTTTGCCTCCCTGTCATCGAAACTCCTACAGGATGGCTAGTTTGTGCTTAAAAGATTTCTTTTGAAATTGTGATCAGTGGGAGTTATGTAATTTTTGAAAAGTGTACATATACAATGATATGACTGTTTAGTTGCACATCTGCTGAGAAATAATATAAGAGAAAAGGAAAATAGAACCTATTATTTTAAAAAAGTGTACGTATACAATGATAGAGTGCTCATTTGCATATCTGCTGAGAAATGATATAAGATAAAGGGATAATAAAGCTTGTTATGCTTCTTTGTAAACGATAGAAAGGTAATTTAATTGCTCTGTAAGAGCAAAGGAGTGAAGCTGACTTAGTAGAGCAGTTTGCTCTTTGTGGTGAGGCGGTGGGTGGTGATGCAAAGGTCACGGAGTCGATGTCCTGTTTGAGCCAAGGTTTTTTTTTCTCTCCTTTCGTACGCATCTTCCTTGTCTTCGCCCTTGTGGAGAAATGCAATCACTCCATATTTACTTCTTGTCTGGAGCCCCTTGCCTCACTGGTAGCCTGCTTCTTTGTTGGGTTATCAATTGCATTTCCTACTCACGACCTATATCATTGACTCTCGGTTTGCAGCAAAAAAGAAAAATCTTTTAACCAATTTTTCCATTTAAGTTTAACTTGTATTTTTATTTCAATTTACAACCCAGGCCTTTGCCAGCTTTATTCAAAGGGAGGATAAGTGGAGAGGCTATGAGACTATGAGTCATAAATTTATAATATGTAACGTCTTTTATTTGCTGCCTTTGCAGGTATTTGTACGAGCGCCTGGACGGCCGCATCAGGGGCACGGTGCGCCAGGAGGCCATTGACCGCTTCTCCAAGCCCGACTCGGACCGCTTCGCCTTCCTGCTGTGCACCAGGGCTGGCGGCCTGGGCATCAACCTGACTGCCGCCGACACCGTGGTCATCTACGACTCGGACTGGAACCCCCAGAATGACCTGCAGGTGGGCACTCACTGCTTTACCCTTTGAGCGATTTCCTCTCAACAATAATTGCTTCTTTAACACTTGATTTTACCCTTCGTTTACAGAAGAAAAAAATTTGCTGTTTATTTCATGTGCTAGTTTCAGACTTGCCAACCTCTTCAATTAAATTGGATTTTCTCCACTTTTTTTTTTCCTTTTGGAGGCACCCTGGTCAAGTTTCGAAACTTTGTATCTTTTAAGCAATATATCTTCACAGCCGTAATCTAGATCTGGTCTTCTAAATCTAGGATGGATAGTCTGCGCAGTGAATTCAAAGGATTCAAAAATCCGGTTTTACTCAAGTATCTTTCAAATAGATCTCTTCTTCCTTAGTACTGAGTACTGATCTAGAATCAATCATGGATTGTTTTGTCGTAAGGAATGGTATTATGACAAATGGTAGGTTTTATTTTGATAGTATTTCGCTACTTTGAACGACTCCTATTTTTCTTTCACAAGCTTTGATTTTGTGAGGGAAAGGTGGGGGTATCCTTTTTTTTTTCCCCAGTTGAGTTGGTAGGTCTGTAGTAGTCTGCCTGCAATTTGATATCTGTGTAGCTACATTGGAACAGCTGTCATTCCTTATCGGTGAATACAGTTTTGGACCCTAGAGTGGGAATAATATGTTTCAGTTGAGTTCGTAGGTCTGTAGTAGTCTGCCTGCAATTTGATATCTGTGTAGCTACATTGAAACAGCTGTCATTCCTTATCGGTGAATACAGTTTTGGACCCTAGAGTGGGAATAATATCTGTTTTAGACTTGGTTCAGAGATTGATGGGGGCCATGTAATTTTAATACTTTTTGGGGGTATGGACAACTACAGACAGACATACAGAGTCAAGAGGAAGTGCAGACAGAAATAATACTTTAAAGAAACGGATGTAAAGACACAGAGAGAGAGAGAGAGAAAGAAAGAGACAGGCAAAAAGACAGACAGGGTTGTAAAGAGGTAACCATGTTGAGGAAGGTGCAGATATACAACAAGAATATAAAAACTATAGGAAATAAAAGAATAATGCGGCATTTGAAGTTTCGAGAAATCTAAAAAAAATTTGGACCTTGGAAAACTTTTGAAAAAAACCTTGAATTTTATCATGGTAAGTCACTTCTCACCCTGAATATTGTGAGTACTGAAAAGCTTTAGTCATGAAATGATCCGTGAAGACTTATTTCCTTCCTTCCTTGTTTGCCCTCCCTTCCCCTTCCCCTTCCCCTTCCCCTCCAGGCCCAAGCCCGATGCCACCGCATTGGCCAGAGCAAAGCTGTCAAAGTCTACCGCCTCATCACCCGCAACTCGTACGAACGCGAGATGTTTGACAAGGCCTCCCTAAAGCTTGGCTTGGACAAAGCGGTGCTCCAGTCCATGGCCAATGAGAAGCCCGTCAACCCAGTAAGTGTGCCCACGGCCGCCACGGTGGGGCAGTGAGGCACTGTTTGTTATAGCAAAGTCATCCGCCCACCCTTAATCCATAAATTCATTAAGACCCTGTACTTATTTTATGGATGCTGCAGACAGATTCACTTTCATTTTTATTTCCCTTTCCTGTTTTTCTTTATGCATCCAGAGATGGCGTTGTGTAATGAGATGTTTCTAATGAACAAACACAAAAGCTCATGGCACTCATTTTTTTATCAATCACAATTGCTTCCTAAATATTGTGGCTTATGCCTTGAACTAGTGCATCTGTCATTTCACTAATGTCACTGCAAAGAGCACATTAATTTCTTTAATTACGTTCAAACTAAACTTTTTTTTAAAAAAGAACCCCACACTTTTTTTAGCGATCTTGGTACAAAATCAACCCATTCATAAAAACGATTTAAAATTGGGTCGAGATGAGCAGAAGTAAAAACGCTGAACCATAAATTTTTTTGGACCAAGATGTCACGTACGCCAGCTCGTGGCATCAGTAACAATACTTTCCTTTCCAATTCGATACGACCAACTTGTTTTTCGTGTATCTAGGCTAGTCAGATGACGAAGAAGGAAATCGAAGACCTGCTGAAGAAGGGTGCCTACGGTGCTCTCATGGAGGAAGACAATGCCGGGGACAGTTTCTGCGAAGAAGACATCGACCAGATCTTGCAACGCCGCACCAAGGTCATCCAGATTGAATCTGAGGGCAAAGGTTCGACCTTCGCCAAGGCCAGCTTCACCATGACTGAAAACCGCGACGACATCGACATCAACGACCCCAACTTCTGGCAGAAATGGGCCAAGAAGGCCGACATTGACACGGAGGCTCAAAACAAGAAGGTAACCTTTGACCTAACATTGGGTCTTTTTGCAGAGAAAAGTTATAAGTTTCTATTACACTCTTTCTCGTGATAGTGCACTGATCAACTTGCTTTGAAATATTTGTGATTTGGATCTTAAGATATTTGCCTAAAATGGGTTTTTTTTTGTTTTAAAGAAAAGATGAAGGAAGCACTGCGTTTAAAATCCACCAAAAATACCCCTTTTCACATTTCCACGTATCATGCATTAGAATGTCTCAAAAATCTGTAAATAACTGTAATCCATGATTAATGAAGTTTTCCCATTTGTGTCTGTGTGCCAGAGCGAACTGATCATTGCCGAACCTCGCCAGCGCAAGCAGACCAACCGCTATGGAAACGACGAAACTATCACCGAGATGAGTGAGCTGGAGTCCACCTCTGACACGGACGAAGAAAACGGGGGACAGAAATCGGGCAAGAAGTCCAGGAAGAGTCGGAAATCCAAGGTGGATGACGACAGCACGTACGGGGTCTTGCCGGCAGGAGATCAGTACGACCGCGCTGAGTGTTTCAAGATTGAAAAACTGCTCCTTGTTTATGGGTAAGTCGTGTCACATTTCACATTGTCGCTTCACTACTTATTGGCTTAAATCTTTTAACTGACAATGTGAAAAGGTTAGCGACATGATATTGTCATGCCTGTGCACTTTTTGCATAGTAAGGAGAATGAAACATTTTGAATAACTTTATTTTATTTTATTACAATGCTTAATACAGCATTTCACTTAAAAACAAAACTGGACACCACTATTCGATCCACCTTAAAAATTTACATGGGGTGATGTCAAAACCTGAAAGTGACCGCGTGTTCACTTAAGCAGAAAGCGCATAGGCACGCTGATATATTTCTAGCTTTTGATCATAATATCAGAAGGACTGCCTTGTGTTGTACTTCAAGAGTCTTGTTGGGCTTGGTAGTTGGAAAGTTTATTTGGGTTTGTTGTCTCTCTTGTTTTATTGTGTTAGTTATCAGATACATTGCCCCAAAGTCCAACAATGTCTTTTGTTCTCTTCCAGCTGGGGCAGATGGCCAGACATCATCAAGCATGCGCACTTCAAACGAAACTTGGGTGAAAGCGATGTCACCATCATTGCTAGGGCTGTGGTAAGCATGAAGCTATAATGACGTTGTGTCGGAAATGAATTTTCTCTGTCTGATCGTCTTGGGCTAAAGCTCTGTTAAAGCCACTTAAATCTTTACTATTTTTGAGGTTATGATAAGATAATATACATAGAGAGGGAGGGGGGGGGGGGGGGGGGGGGCGTATTGTCTCATCTGATTCTGTTGGGTTAAAGCCAAGTTGAAACTACCTAAACCTTGAGTGTTTTTGAAGTTAATTGATATATGCATAGAGAGGGATGAAGGGAGGGGGGAGACAAAGGGAGAGTGTGTGCATAGATTGTTGCTGCTTACAAATTTCATGACATTATTCAATGTCTGATTCAGTGGTTTTGTTCTTGTTTGTTTTTTGACAGCTGGCCCACTCCTTGAAGTTTTACAAAGGCGACGACAAGATTAAAGAATTTATTTGGGACCTCATTTCCACCGGGAAAGAAGGAGAATTGAAAAATCACTCAGGTAAGCTCCAAGATTTTCTGCACTTAGTGTATATGCGATGCTAAAGGAAAAATGGAAATGTTGCTTAAAGATTTTGTGATATTTTTAGCGATTTTATGTGTTTCTTCTTGCTTCACGCTGTAAGTACATATCATCAGGGTCGTTCTACAACCGTATAACTATGTAAGTAGATCTTACAGACGTGTTGTCATGAACAGTAAATTTAAAGTGCTAAAGGAACTAGTTCATTTTCACAAGAGCTTGCACCTTTTTTACCCTGAAGTTTTCCCGCGTTTAAAAACACTGCTACTACCAGTATTGTTCAAATAGGTGCGAAAATGAAATTTAGATAAATCCGTAGTTAGGAGAACGACAATGGCGGTATGTAAGAAAGCTGAAACTAAAGTGAAAGCTGCCACTAAAACTGATTTGCCTTCATCCATCAGGGCTATCAGCGCCAGTGCCAAGGGGCCGCAAAGGCAAGAGGAAGGAAGCGGCCAATGCACCCGGGGAGCCCGAGCGGGTCCTGGACTTTGACCCGGAAATTGTGCTGGACCAAGGTTACAAGCGCCACTTGCATCGCCATTCCAACAAGTGAGTTGACATTTGCTGGCTTTTAGCAATGTTCCATAACTGGACTAATAATAGTAAGAACGCTTAGTGCTATAATAAAGTGTCTAAACTTACCCTATTCATGACGATGTTTTCAAATATGTCAGAGCCAATTGTGTGGCTAGAGCAGAGATGGGCATTCTCAGGATTTTTCTTGAATTCAAGATTTTTTTTTTCAATTCGCAGGAACAAATTATGAAAGACAACTCAGAAAAGTAACCAAAAGAACGAATCAACCATTTATAAGACTAGATGTATACCTTGTGGAGTAATTTATTTGTTAGCACTCGAAATCCCTCACAATTTTTTTTTCTAGAACTCGTACTCATCTCTGCTAGAGTGAGGTAAGATAATGTGAGATGAAAAGTGCGAGTTTGACTGCCAGCTTTAGTACCAAGAGATATTTTTTTAAAATTCCAATTAATGCCAACTTTGTGTTTTTATCTGAGGAAGGATTCTAAGCACACATTCTTCCCTTACTGTGTGCACTGCCTCAGGAAGATAACTTGTTTCAGGAATCACCTGTTGCTGGCTCATCAGAATACGGGAGCCAGGATCAAATTTGGCTCCCTCTTGTTGGTTTATTTTTGCTGTATTTTTTTGTTTTTTTATTTTTAATTTATTAATGCCAATTAACATGCCTTTCTTTTCAGAGTATTACTGCGAGTTCGGTTGCTGTACTACATCAAACAGGAGTTGATCGGAGACGAAGCCGAAAAAGTTTTCCAAAACCTCCCTCACAAGTATGTGAAAGTGTCATATTTTCCCCAATGAAATGGATAAAATTCCATTGATAGCGTCTTAGCATCATCTTGATACACGTATATTCTTAATATCGCTCCTCTGTCACCACCGGCCTTCATGTAGAAGTTTGAGCACAACTTGATCATTTTGTAATGTTTTGTTGTTGTTTTTTTGTTGTTTTTTTGTTTTTATCTTATTTTGTCTTACATTTATAGTTCTATCCAATTAATTAGCTTTATATATTTTTAACTGTTCTAGGCATAATAAATCCACCATTATTCTTTCTTAATTTAAACTCAGCTATATCAAGATTTTCTCTTAGTCCCTTTACTTTATTACAGTTCCAATGTAAAATCCTTTAGGCTTTGCTTCTCTACAGCATCCTCATTTAGGGCCGTTGTGTTATTTATACGTATCTTTCATCTTTCCAGCGAGATTGCTTCTCTACAGCATCCTCATTTAGGGCCGTTGTGTTATTTATACGTATCTTTCATCTTTCCAGCGAGATCAACATTCCCCAGCCCACCCTGGAGGGAGATTTGCCGGTGGAGTGGTGGGACCATGAGGCCGACAAATCCCTCATCATCGGAGTCTTCAAGTACGGCTACGAGAAGTTCAACTGCATGCGCTCCGACCCGGCCCTGTGCTTCCTGTCCCGCTGTGGTCCGCCAGACGGGGCCGCCCTCTTGGCCGAGCAGACTGATGACAGGCAAGCATCCCCTGTTTTCTTTCTTTCTGATTTTATTTTATTCCTTTGAGTGGAAATCAAGGCATCACATCTTGTGAGAAAATTTTATGCGAAATAATACACCATTTTATTTTATTTTAATTTATCAGAGTTTTTAAGTAGGAGTGGAAGAAGGCAAAGATAATCTTAGTATGCAGTAAATCTCTGATTGTGTCAGGGAAAATCGCAAATGCAAATTTAGGAATCATTTTAGACTTGGGTGAGAAGCATATTTTTTATATTATAATATTAATATCACATCACAAGTTATTTTGATTTAATCAGGATATCCTGATTTTTTTTATTTTATCAGAAGACGTATAGAGCAGATATCCATTGACTAAAAATACTAGCTCTTTTATAAATCAAATAGATCATTGTATTAGGTTTGCATAATTGATGAAGGAGGGTTGATTTCCAAGTGAGCCAAAGCATCCTGCCAGCTTTCCCGTGATGACTTGCCATGCTAATACGGAGGGGCCTCGTCAAGGCGAGGTGTGCTTGCCTGAGGCCTCTGTGAGTGGAAGCTCTGTGCCCACTGAGGAGGGATGGGCGGATGGAGGTCTGAAGGCTTTGGAATGCTATTTTACCGTGGGACTTGGTAGCAACATGGGGCCTCTGTGACTGGGAGATCTGTGCCCACTGAGGAGGGATGGGCGGATGGAGATCTGAAGGCTTTGGAATGCTATTTTACCGTGGGACTTGGTAGCAACATGGGGCCTCTGTGAGTGGGAGATCTGTGCCCACTGAGGAGGGATGGGCGGATGGAGATCTAAAGGCTTTCAAACATTATTTTTACCGTGGGACTTGGTAGCAACATGAAAACATTTTCTGTGAGCTTTCATTTTGGTTTCCATTTCCAGGTGTGTGTTTTTTTATGACTTTGATTGATGTTCACATAAACTTTTGATTGTCCCTTAATCATTTGCACTGTATTTTTGTTCTTCGTTGCTGTCTTTTTTTCTTCTGTTGTTTTCGTCTTAATTGCTCCCTTTGCGTCGCTTTCGAGTCAAAATATTGATATCTTTTAAAAACTTCTCTCTTATCCCTCTGCATTTTTTCTCTCCAGAGATGATGATGACAAGGATGACAAAGAAGATGAAGTCACAAAGGACGACATCGTTGAGGATGATGAAAACTCACAAAGCTCTACCATTGAGGCTCCGGCCAGTACCGAGAAACCGGAGAGCACCCCGACTTCCGAACAGGACGCTCAAACTGCTGCTGAAAAAACTGCCTCCGAATCAAAGGATGAATCAAAGGGAGAATCGAAGGGAGAATCGAAGGGAGAAACAGGAGACAAAGAAGATGCCAAGGAAGAAGAAACTGCGGAAAAGGAGAAAGTAAAGACCTCTGGCGAAGAGGCAGGCCAGGCCACGGAGAACCAAGAGAACCAAGAAGGTAATGATGGGCTTGCAGGAAACAAGCAATCGTATCACCAACCTTTGAGTGTTGGGGTCCTTGACTATGGTATCTATTTCTTGAGTGAGTTCAGGCACAAAATGCTTGTCTTTTTTAAAAAAATTTCTTTATTATTACTACTTTTTTTTTTCAAACTTTTTTTCTATGAATATGGTAACGTCAAATTTTATACATGCCTAACCTTTAAACTTGTAACATGTTGAGTTAGTGGCATTATTATTGCAAAATGAGATGTTGTTCATGCATGTATTCAATTGTTGCCACAATTAAGTTTTGGCATATCCCTAAGAATAATCATTTTCTCTGCCCTGAACATTATTTCTTTTGTAACAAGTCTAAAAAAAAGAGTGTACTTTTGTATTGTACTGAGTGTGTTTTTACCTGTTGCAAATCGAATATCATTTAGAATGACATATTATTATGTCGTCACCTGGAAATACTACTGCCGTAATTCATTATTTCTCAATTTTGACTTCCGGCAGTGGTATTTCCGGCAATGATTATATAAACACACAAATGAAGGACATAATTCACATTTGCAGAATAAACTTATCCTGTGAGCTACAGCTTATCTAATCTACCTTATCTTACCTGACTTTGTGTTGTCCTTTTCGTCCCATCGTTTCACAAGGGGAAGAAGAAGAAGAGAAGCTTCCGTTCCCCGATGGATCCAACCTGAACGTCCGTCTGCGCAAAGTCATCACCAACTACCAGCGGCACTACAAGAAACGAATGTTGAAAAATGAGCAGATGCAAAGGGTGAGTTGAGAATTCCTTAGCGGACACTTATTGTATGTGTCTTGATCGGAATACAAGAAGGGGTATTCTTTCTTTTCCTTTTTTTTTTTTAGAAATGATCACTTTCGACTTTGCGTAATTCTAATTACAATTTTCTTAGTTGCTATGGTATAACAGTGCGTGATGGCTATGAAGCATTCTTAAGGTGCTTCATTGTCAGTTAAATTATTTGGTGATGTCCATCTTTTGGCGATGAATATTTAGTTTTTCATATTCGGTCACATTATATTATAAATAGTATTGATATTAGTATTTTTATTTAAATTAGTAGTAGTAGTAGTAGTAGTAGTAGTAGTAGTAGTAGTAGTAATAGTAGTAGTAGTAATAGTAGTAGTAGAGATATCTTTATCAGTACACATCAAAAGTATGTATATCAATGTTCCCTGTGGGGAAAAAAACACTTCTTACCTTATCTTCTTATATTTTGTTCTCCAGAAGATGGAAAGAAGGGAAAGAACTGATTACAATATGAAGGAAAGAGATTTGAAGCGACGGGAAATCCAACAAAGGTAATTTGGTTTACAGTCTTTAAAAGCATAGGGTTGTTTTTTTCATATCGTCAAGCAGTGTCATTTAAGAATTAGAGGCCTCTGAAGTTCATTTAAACCTTTGCAAAGTGACAGTCCTTTTGTTATATCAAGGTTTTCTTTTAGAATCTTTTAGAAACAAAGAAAAGACAAATTGAAACCCTCTCACAAGATTTGAGAACACTGAATAGAAGAGCAGTTATTAAAAACTGATTTGAGGCATTATCATTACCTTAACACTTATATTTATTCAGTAAATTTAAAGCGTGAATATATTTGTATAACCGTTGACAACCGTGAGCAACTCATTTTTCATCACCCTTAAATGGAAGTGGCCACACTGAAATTATTTGATGAAACCCCCTTGGTCCCTACACAAGTACCACTGCAATGGAAGTGGCCACACTGAAATTATTTGATGAAACCCCCTTGGTCCCTACACAAGTACCACTGCATCCCCTAGATTGTTGTGTTTCCTTCTTTCCCTGGGTGGCATGAATAGCTTTTTAGTTTTCGCTGTTGCCATCCTTTCCAAAAGCCATGATCCACAAAGGTGTCTTCCACGTCCATGCTTTATATTAGACCTCACTGTTATCCAACTGGCTGCTAGAATTTTGTTATTCTTGCTTTAGGGAAGCATGATCACAGTGTAACGCTCCATTCTTGCATGAATCACAGCTTAGGATTTGATTTCGTATCTGCATCATATATTTTGTTACACAATAAAATGTGCTCACTTAAGTGGTGTGGGATAGGACGTTTCTTTAAACGTTTTAAATAAATCTCTGCAAATTACCGTCAGAGTAAAATTGTCAACCTGAAAAATTCAACAACCGTGCCGTCCCCTGATTCTTGTTAGAATTAACAGCCTACTAACGTTATGGTTTCAGGCGCATGATTTGTTAGAGGAAATAAGCTACGCTTGATACTTCTAGGCTTATGTTATGTCAATGTGAATGCTGATCTCTCTCTCTCTCTCTCTCTCCCTCTCTCTCTCCCTCTCTCTCTCTCTCTCTCTCTCTCTCTCTCTCTCTCTCTCT